>SKCR01034301.1:0-47577 GCA_019454045.1 Zanthoxylum bungeanum
GAATATGCTAGTATTACACTTGTGTGTGTTATGAAAGCGTAACGACATAGTTCTCATATATTTGGGTATTGGATACTCATGCAAGTGTAATAGGAGGTTATGTTTACCGATTGTACGGAAACAGCTACGCTCTGGATATACCCCTATTGGTAGTAAGACTATGTGTCTATGAGAGTCTGAATCATGGTAGGTGTATTTGGTCATAACCTGAGACTTGCATCGCTAATACTTGCGACAATCAATATACTTTGGTTTTGGTCATCCGAGGTTTTAACATGTCTGTGTACGCCTCTTCTGGGTATATTGAGAATAATAGTGTATTGGGTGTGATGTCAAGACGGAAGTATCATTTCAGTCATATGGAGATGATGATCACGTAGAGATACATAACTGGTACTCTAAGTGCTATAGCCATCGAGGAAGTATACTAGGTCATGACTTTTTGATCATAAAGAGACTAGTTGCTAGTGAGATGATATATGCTTCGTACGGGGCAGACACAACTCCAGCCCCAGGCCTAGCATATGACATCCGATACTGGATCGTAATACGCAATACTACGTATACTACGTCTGACAAAGATCATGTATTTCGTAGAAGAATATTTCTGGAGAATTAGGTAGGCACGGTGCTTTGCTAGAAGCCAACCATGTCTTGTAAATCGGTAAGAACGTGGTACCGGGTACACACGTATTTAGATAGTCCGATAACCGTATTTACTGCCAACTGTTGGACAATTATGACCCATAACATCACTGTTTTTACAGAACATGGTGTTGTTGTACAAATTAACTATGTGACAAAGGAAATTGCTCTTTTATCATTTGTAATTGGATTACCAAGATACATAAATGATAAAAGTCTATATGATTAGTTCCAGATTAATAAGATATGAGACATTATTAATCCACTAAGGTTTAATCATTAAAATATCCCTAGTCGTAGTATTATCGAGATTGGACATCGATAATGCGGAATAGACTAGTATTGCACATGTGCGCGTTGTGGGAGCATAACAGCATAGTTCTCATATATTTGGGTATTGGATACTCATGCAAGTGTAATAGGAGGTTGTGTTTACCGATGGTACGAAAACAGCTTTGCTCTGGATAGACCCCTCAGAATTCCATTGGTAGTATGACTATGTGTCTATGGAAGTCCGAATCAGGGCAGGTGTATTTGGTATTAACCTGAGACTAGCATCGCTAATACTTGCGACAATCAATATACTTTGGTTTTGGTCGTCCAGGGCTTTAACAGGTTCTGTGTACGCTTTTATAGGTATATTGAGAATCGTAATGTATTGGGTGTGATGTCAAGATGGAAGTATCACTTCAGTCATATGGAGATGATGGTCACGTAGGATAAGGAACTGATACTATTGTATGCTGCAGCTATCGGGATAATATGACTAGGTCATGTTTATCCGATTTTATAGACTAGTTACCAGAGATCCAATATGTGCTTCGTACGGGGCAGACACAATTCCAGCCCCAGGCCTAGCACGTGACATCCGATACTGGATCGCAATATGCAATACTACATATACTACGCCTGATATATACTACATATTCCTTTAAGAATATTTCTGGAGAATTGGGTAGGCACGGTGCTTTGCTAGAAGCCAACCATGTCTTGTAAATCGGTAAAAATGTAGTACTAGGTACGTACGTGTTCGGATAGTCCGACGACCTGATTTACTACCAACATATCCAGGGATCTCATGGGTCGCTTCCTAAAGATTCACCGATGACGTATGACTCGAACATATTTAATCTGGGATTAATTATAAGAGAGAGAAAATTAATCTAGGATTAATTACAGAGATATTTTATCTGGGATAAAATACTATTTAAAGAGAGAGAACGATTAATTTGGAATTAATCGATAAAATAATATATTTGATATATTATAAGAAATTAGATTTCGACGCAGAATTAAAATTAGATTTTAATTCAGGCAAATGAATTAATTTGGAATTAATTCGCTAGCGACGTGAATAGTAATTTTGCTAGGCATAATTATTTAATTAAATTTGATTTAATTACGTCGCAACAGAAAGTTTGTTAATTCGGAATTAACGAACCCGAGCCCATGAGTGTTTGCAGGCCCACTCGCATTTTGAATCAAGTGGGGCCAACAAGTCACATCACGCGTCACATCATTAGTCATTCTTGTGATGGAAGCCACATCAACTTTGAATGATGTGATGCATGTCACTTTTGTGATTGATGGGGGTTGTTGAAGACTTTAAGTCTTGTACCAAATTTTGAAACTTGGTAATTGATTTTTGTTTTTTGAAAACAAATACACAACACACTTCATCTTCTTCCTCTCTCTCCCTCACACGGTTTTGAACCATTTTTCTCTCCCTCATCTCACGGCTTGGAAGCCATTTTTCTCTCCTTGGCCGAGAGTTGCAAGAAGACTAATGGAAGATTTGTAGCAAATTTTTCATGGTGCTAGCACACTTAAAGAGTCTTACAAAGGTGATAGGGAAACCCATTCATGAGCATGGAATCATTCACAAAGCTTGGAGCTTGAAGATCAATACAAGGAGCACAAAGAAAGGGCATGGCCGAGAGTCTCAAGGAGCAGAATTTTTTGTGTTCTTCGCATCGCAAAGCCGATCAAAGTGAGTATTTCCGCTACTTTACTTTGATGTATTCACACGTTTATATGCTTAATTGATCTTGGTTTGACCTAGAAAACCCAACAATGGTATCAGAGCGGTTATTAAGCATGAAATCGAATTAGGGTAAGATTTGGGTAAAATTGATTTGAGCATGATTTGATAAAATTTATTGATTGAGTATGCTTGAATGATGATAACTTAGAGTTATGTATGATCAATTTGATGAAAATTGAATTGGATTATTTTTTCCCCAAAAATTTGGCTTGGCCAAATGTGTGTAGTGCCCTAATGTCTTGGTATTTTTTGTTCTTTTGATCATTGGATGAGTTTAAAGACTTGGGATAAATTGATTAATGATTTAATTGGATTGAAATCGAAATCGATTTATAAAACCCTAAATTGTCGTGACATCAAAAGCATGAAATGAGATGATTTTTGATTCAATAATGTTGGACATATGTTGATGATGATTAGCATGATTAATTATGTAAATTGATATTTTGGAAATGTTAATTTGACTAATTAATTATGGCTAATACACTTTAATTGATTAAATTATGATATTTGGGATATTGGAATTTAATTAGTTGGGCTAAATTTGGAATTGGGCTTAAAATGTTGTATTTGGGCTTAATGGGCTTGGTTGGGCCAAGTTTGGTTTAGGTTAATTGGTTGGATCCAATTGGGCCTAAAACCATTTCCATAAAGTCCAAATATAATAAAATGGGCCTTTAAATTTTGAATTGGGCCTAATGGGCCTAAATTGATTTTTGGCAAATGATGATTTCTTATTGGGCTTTGGTTGCCAAATTCAATGCCTTATAAATTAATTGAAAGCCCATTGGACTTTAATTAAAATGAAATTTGATGTTAATTGGGCTTTGAGACCCGTTTAGATTAGATTTAGAATCTAAGTCACAAAGGCTCATTAATAAAGTGTAATTATTTAATTTGGAATTAAATAAAGAATTAGTATTAAATACAAATTAAATTGGATTTAATATTATAGTTTAATATAATTCAAGAATTCGTACTTTGAGTACTTATTCTTAAACGAGTTGGACTCGCGCAAATCAAATCGTTGTTTGAACATTGGATGGTCATTAATTTCAGATTAATTAATTGGATTAGATTGATTGATAACATTTTTTGTGTGAATACATGGATGTGATGTATGAATAATGTATATCGGATGGATATTAGATGGGTAAGGGAAATTTTGGAAATTGTTGTAATAAATTTAGAATTTATTAAATTGGACCTGCGTGTCCAGGCTATTACCTCTTGACTCTTTGTATTTCTCTTCTCACATATTCCCCTCAATGTAAATGAGGTTTCTTTAGAAGTTTTATGTAATTGGGTAGAAGTAAGGTTTGCGCTAGCGAATTCTTATTTTGAATAAGGTTCCATGAAAATCTGTTTGACAAATTTCATATTAGATATGAACAGGAAAGAAACCAGGTTTTCTCATTCCTGATGATTTGGGTATGCTGGGCATATGTTTGGATGATACCAAACTAGAACCTAAATCGGATAAGTGCCTAATTTGTAGGTTATCCTAGGGAAACCGAAGTATAGTACTTATACAACTCACAGGAGAACAATGTAATTGTTGCTCGCCATGCGGTTTTCCTAAAATGAATACCTATATGAAGTGGTAAGTGGGAGGAAAGTAAAACTCGATGAAAATCGGAGTAATACTGTTCCTGGCACCGATTCCTTAATGGAACACAAACAGTTCATCAAGGATGAAACTGTTCCATAATCTTCGAATACACAAGAACCGCGTAAGTCGGAGAGAGTCAGAAAACAACCTGGGAGGTATGCATTTCTGATCTCACCTCATAAAGATGTCAATCTTATTGAGGAACACCAATCGGCTACGTATGAGGAATTGATACAAGGTATCGACTCCTTTCATGGCAAAGTGTCATGAAGTCCGAAATGGATTCCATGTATACCAACAAGTTTAGACACTGGTTGTTGTACCGGAAGGCATTGTGCCTATTGGTACTATATGTGTCTTCAAGGAAGACATACATGGATGGAAACATACCAACGTACAAAGCTAGGCTTCTAGCGAAAAGGTATCGTTATCAACACTGTGTCGATTTTGACGAAACTTTTTATCCATTGCCATGATTAAATCCATTTGGATAATGCTTGCTAATGCTGCATGTTTCATTTATGAAATATGGCAGCTGAACGTCAAAATCGCTTTCCTTAAACGGAAACCTTTTGGAGGATGTTTACAACATCTTGATGGTTTTTTCGTACCTAAACAAGCAAACAAGGTTTGCAAGTTAAATCGATCCATTTATTGATTGAAGCAAGTATTACGTTCTTGGAACTAACGTTTTGATAAAATCATAATGGTATATGATTTAATTCAAAACAAAGATGATTCTTGTGTATATAAGAATGTTAGTGGGAGCGTACTGATAGTGATTGTCCTAAATAATGATGATATATCATTTCTTGGAAATGATTTTCCCATAATACAAACGGTGAAAGCTTGGCTTTCATGAAAATTCTCCGTAGAATACTTGGGAGAAACAACCTTTATTCTAGGAATAAGGATCTACTGGGATAGATCTTAAGGTTGTTGGCACTCTCTGAGAACTCGTACATTGAAAGAAATGTACGCGACCTGGTGTCTTATATGCTTTGAGCATATGGAGTCACAATCAGGCCAATCCAAGTGATGGTCACTGGATTGATGTTAAGAACATCCTTACGTATCTTAGATGAACTAATGATGCTTTCTTAAGTTATGGAGAAGGAGAACTTGAAGTGACTGGGTTCACCGTTGCAAGTTTCCTAACCGACAAAAATGACTATAAGTCATAATAAAGGTACTATATAGTTTGACTAACGGAACAATGAGCTGGAAATCTTCCAAGCAAGATACTGTTGCCGAATAAACAACAAAAGCGGAATATTGCTTCAGCTGAGGCAGCAATTGAAGCACTTTGGATCTTAATAATCCTAATTGGATTAGGAGTAGTTCTGTTAGCAGCTGAGCTAGGCTACAACACCGGCTAAAGAATTAATGGTCTCATCAACGATCCAAGTATATACTTCAACTATTCGTCTGATTCGTTCGGATCATACATTGTGGCGATGTGATGATAACATTGCAAATCCACTGACGAAAGCAGTTTCTCAGCAGAAGTTTGAGCGACCCGTACATAGTTTAAGTGTAGAACACTTGAGTGATTGGCTATAGGCCAAGTGGGAGATTGTTGGACAATTATGACCCATAGCATCACTATTTGTACAGAACATGGTGTTGTTGTACAAATTAACTATGTGACAAATGAAATTGCTCTTTTATAATTTGTAATTGGATTACCAAGATACATAAATGATAAAAGTCCATATGATTAGTTCCGGATTAATAAGATATGAGACAGTATTAATCCACTAAGGTTTAATCATTAAAATATCCCTAGTCGTAGTATTATCGAGATTGGACATCGATAATGCGGAATAGACTAGTATTGCACTTGTGCGCGTTGTGGGAGCATAACGACATAGTTCTCATTTATTTGGGTATTGGATACTCATGCAAGTGTAATAGGAGGTTGTGTTTACCGATGGTACGAAAACAGCTTCGCTCTGGATAGACCCCTCGGAATTCCATTGGTAGTATGACTATGTGTCTATGGAAGTCCGAATCAGGGTAGGTGTATTTGGTCTTAACCTGAGACTTGCATCGTTAATACTTGCGACAATCAATATACTTTGGTTTTGGTCGTCCAGGGCTTTAACATGTTCTGTGTACGCCTCTTCTGGGTATATTGAGAATCGTAGTGTATTGGGTGTGATGTCAAGATGGAAGTATCACTTCAGTCATATGGAGATGATGGTCACGTAGGATAAGGAACTGGTACTCTTGTATGATGCAGCTATCGGGATAATATGACTAGGTCATGTTTATCCGATTTTAGAGACTAGTTACCAGAGATCCGATATGTGCTTCGTACGGGGCAGACACAATTCCAGCCCCAGGCCTAGCACGTGACATCCGATACTGGATCGCAATATGCAATACTACGTATACTACGCCTGATATAGACTACATATTCCTTTAAGAATATTTCTGGAGAATTGGGTAGGCACGGTGTTTTGCTAGAAGCCAACCATGTCTTGTAAATCGGTAAAAACGTAGTACTAGGTACGTACGTGTTCGGATAGTCCGACGACCGGATTTACTACCAACATATCCAGGGATCTCATGGGTCGCTTCCCGAAGATTCACCGATGACGTATGACTCGAACATAATTAATCTAGCATTAATTATAAGAGAGAGAAAATTAATCTAGAATAATTACGGAGATATTTTATATGGGATAAAATACTATTTAAAGAGAGGTAACGATTAATTTGGAAGTAATCGATAAAATAATATATTTGATATATTATACGAAATTAGATTTTGACGCGGAATTAAAATTAGATTTTAATTCGGGGAAACGAATTAATTTAGAATTAATTCGCTAGCGACGTGAATAGTAATTTTACTAGGCATAATTATTTAATTAAATTTGATTTAATTACGTCGCAACGGAAATTTCGTTAATTCGGAATTAACGAACCCGAGCCCAGAAGTGTTTGCAGGCCCACTCGCATTTTGAATCAAGTGGGGCCAACAAGTCACATCACGTGTCACATCATTAGTCATTCTTGTGATGGAAGTCACATCAACTTTGAATGATGTGATGCATGTCACTTTTGTGATTGATGGGGGTTGTTGAAGACTTTAAGTCTTGTACCAAATTTTGAAACTTGGTAATTGATTTTTGTTTTTTGAAAACAAATACACAACACACTTCATCTTTTTCCTCTCTCTCCCTCACTCGGTTTTGAACCATTTTTCTCTCCCTCATCTCACGGCTTGGAAGCCATTTTTCTCTCCTCGGCCGAGAGTTGCAAAAAGACTAATAGAAGATTTGTAGACAATTTTTCATGGTGCTAGCACACTTAAAGAGTCTTACAAAGGTGATAGGGAAACTCATTCATGAGCATGGAATCATTCACAAAGCTTGGAGCTTGAAGATCAATACAAGGAGCACAAAGAAAGGGCATGGCCGAGAGTCTCAAGGAGCATAATTTTTTGTGTTCTTCGTATCGCAAAGCCGATCAAAGTGAGTATTTTGGCTACTTTACTTTGATGTATTCACACGTTTATATGTTTAACTGATCTTGTTTTGACCTAGAAAACTCAACACCAACATATCCAGGGATCTCTTGGGTCGCATCCCAAAGATTCACCGATGATATTTAACTCGAACAATATTAATCTGGGATTAATTTAGAGAGAGAATATTAATCTGGGATTAATTACGGCAAGAATTAATCTGAGATTAATTATCAGAGAAAGAATTAATCTGGGATTAATTGCGTCGAGAATTTTTCTGGGATTAAATTTGTCGAGAGGAGAGAGAACACGATTAATCTGGAATTAATCGGTAAAGTAAATTTAATGGTGAAATTGGATTTTACTATTTAATTTTTCTAATTGGGCTAAAATAATATATTAGATATATTAATTGAAATTTGATTTCAATATGTAATTAAAATTGGATTTTAATTCAAGCGAATGAATTAATTTAGAATTAATTCGTAAGCGAGTTTCGTAATAATTTTGCGAGGCATTATTATTTAATTAAATTAGATTTAATTACGTTGCGACGGAAAATTCGTTTAATCGGATTAAACGAACCCGAACCCGAAGTATGTTGAGCAAGCCCACTTGAATTTTGAATTTAAAGCGGGGCCCACTTCACTTACATCATTAGTCACCTTTGGTGATAAATTTGGATAATGGATTTTGGTGGAAACTTGAAAAACACTCTAACACATTTAATTTTGAAAAATTAATCTCTCTCTATGGCATTTGGCCGAATGGCCTTACATGGCTCTCGGCCGAATGACCACAAATTTGAAAAGAAAGAATTGGCCGACAAAATGTAACAGTGGCCATTGATTTCTTTTAAGCAACATTTGCTTTCATATTATTTTAGAAATAAAATGAGCAAGTGGCCATTGTTTTTAACGTGTGGCTTCTCCTTTTCAATTTATATAAAAAAAGCAACACTTTTGCTTTTTCTTTAAAAAACGAAAAAGGGCATTTGGCCTCTGCTTCTTTTAGCATGCCGAAAAGCAATTTTGTTTTTCTTCTCCAATAGGCCGATTGCTTCCCTCTCTCTTAGGCACAAAATTTGTTCCATTTGTTCTTACTAGCACATATGGGAGTCCAATGAAGGTGATATGGATACTCACCCATGAGCTTGGAAGCTTCAACATCCATGAAAGTTTTGAACTCAAGCCGATCAATGTAAGTCCTCCGCAACTTATTTTTGATTTTATTCACACACGAATCACGCTTAGAAATCCCGTAGCATGTCTAGGACACTAACACTTGAAGGAGCTTTATTGCGGAAATCCGGTAACACAGCGGAATAGTGGAAAATCAGAATTTTCCGATTTCCAAATTTTTTCTCGGATTAATAAAATAAACTTATTTATTTTATTATCCAATAATCAAATTATGAAATAAAACACTATAAATCAAATTTATGTGAATTTACCGTATTACCCCTAAACCAAGCATTTTGTTTATTTTTAATCCGAAATTGTTCAAAACAATTTTGAATGATTCTAAATCATTTCTAATATGAATTTAACATGTCCCAAATGTCAAATACAATTAGCAAATTAAAGTTCCCAAAAATTGGCCCAATGCTGTGAGCTTCAAAAAGGAGGGGGGGGGGGGGGGTAAGTGCATTTTGCATTTCCATTGTTCAAAACACATGCAAATGAAATCCAATCAACATAAGATTTAATATGTATCATATAAACATCTAAATACACCATATGAATGAAAAGCCTCAAATTTGGAAGTGGTCTTAAACCCTAATTTTTCAATTTCTTCAAATTGGACAAATTAGACCAAATTGACAAAATCCAATATTTCAATCATGTTTCTTCCATTCAAATCAAGTCTCAACACAATGAAATAACTATAGAACAAATCTAGGACATTTAAGAGTGGGTCAACAACTCTAGATTAGCAACTTTGATTTCTAAAGAATCATAAGCAAACCTATGAAACCATTTCAAGGCCTTTAACATGCATCAAACTTTCATCCAAGTTCTCAAACAAACAAACACAAACTTTAAGAGTAGAAAGAACATCAAAGCATCACAAAATGGTGCTAAGGTAGTTAGAAACAATTTCCATGTTGAAGGTTTAAAGAAAAAACTTACAAAAGCTAGATTTTCCAAGATTTTTTCTCTTTGGCCTTCAAACTTGCTCTCAACTCTTTTGTGTTTCTTTTTGTATGTTTTAAACTTGTGTAACCCTAAAATGAAAGAAAAAAATTTATACCCCTCCCATTAGGCCTTGGCCGAATTTTGGTGTATAAGATATCTAGATATTTTGTTTTCATTTCAATTAAATATCAAGTTGTCAACTTGCTTAAATGATCATTACACTTTAATGACTTTTTCAACCAAGTCAACAATGACAACTTAGCCATTAAAACAAATATCATAAGTTTAAAATATCTATACTTTAATTAATTTAATCATTTAACAATTAATTAATTAATTAATTAATTAAATACAAATATATTAAATATATGTATTATATTTACATTAAATATTAAATACATATATATTTATGATATTAGTCAAATATCTAAATTTGATAATTAATTAATGTGTATTTGAATTAATCTAACATTAAATGCAAATACACAAAAATTAAGGAAATGACTATCAGGTCCCTACACATGTATTTTGTGTTTAACCTTTAAACGACTTTATAAATAATCAACATTATTTATAATTGTTGCACTAGTGCTCTACGAGTATATTTCATTAGTGAGACTCTCTAGATTCAGGTATATCCGTCATGAAATCCAATTTCGTGTGCATAATTTATCCACCCGTAAATTATGACGATCACAGATAAACTCACTGAATCATACAGGTTGAGGTCATGGCAAATGTATAATTCCTCGTCACAGGTATCCGGATAAATCCCAGAGATATAGATGTAAACGTCAAATCTCTATAGGGACTATCCAGTCGAATATTCTATTATCAATCTCAAAAAGAACATTTAGAACTAGCTTCTAAATTATACAACGGGCCCATGGTTTTTATCTGATTGCTAATCATATGGACTACCTATGCTCTGATACATAGAACTGACGGATCTTATCTCGATACACACAGGACACCCTGAGGATCTATCTACACCCAACGAACAGACAGATGTCTGATCTTAATGGATCGGTGACGTGACTGCCATCTAAGTGTAGAAGATGTCTCATGCGCCCACAGTGGTATCTCAAGTCGAAGAATCACAAGTGCTACTCAACCCGATAAGATTCTTATTGACGTTGGTGTACCATCCATTAAGAATATTCGGTGAGTCGTTCAGTGTTTATTCGCTATAAACACCTACACGTCTATACTAGTCTCCAAAACTTATGGTTCATTGAGAAACCATTGGATTCATATATTCCAGTATACGACATGTACCGGTCTCAACGGGTTTACTATACTAACCAAGTAGTGTAAACCTTGACCAGGAACTGTCTGAGAATGACAACGTCATGATACAACTCAATGTCAGTTGCGACGCTTTTGCAACTGCACCATGACTAGTCATTATAAGGTCATTACGTCTTTACCATATTAAAAAATACATTATATTATAGAAACTGCATATTATTCATAATAATAACGTTTTACAGAAGTATTCATAAAGAAATACAACCGGGAATTGGCGCTCTGAGCACCAACCCCAACAACACTTTGAATTACTCTACTTTATTCTTTAGTTGCTTTACTGCTGGTTCACCGGCGTGTTGGGTTGAATACATGGAGACGTACCTAACATATGGGCATTGTCCATTGTAACTCCCTTCTCTACAATGACTATCATGCGGCATTCTTCATCACCTTAAGGACTTGACATGGCTCTGAAAACACTAAAAGTGACTTCTTCGTTATGCACTCGCATTGTTAGTTCACCTTTATGCACATCAATGATCGTTCTGCCTGTTGCCAAGGTAGACAAGTAGTGGAAATGATTTGTAATGGTGAGTTTATGGACAAAAGTCTCGAAGATGCACTAGATAACCTAGAACACATAACATTGAATGCACAACACTGGGACACATTGGGCACTTATGAGTCATCTATAAAACCACAACCATCTAGTATAGGTATGTTTAACCTTAGGGAAAATTATGACATTTCTGCTAAATATGCATCTCTACCTAAAAAAGATGAGGAATTAGAAATGAGGAAGAGTCATGTCAAGTCAATTCAAGAAGTGACATCTCATGTCTATAATTTAAATGAACATGTCACATAAGTTTGCCCAACCTTGCCAGCCCTGCGTGAATGTCTCCATGACCAAGTCTGTTACATAAACACCTTCAAGAGACCAAATCCAATTACTCCCAAACCTATAATTCTGGTTGGAGAAACCGACCAAACTACCTCCCTAGGTACAACAAAATTTCAAAAATTCTCATAATTATGCACTATATGTCCTACCACCACCACCTAGGTGTTGGGGTTTTGGCGCGGGCGCGGCGGAAGCTCGCTGTTCGGGTGAAATCATAAATTTAAAACTTTTTAAATTACCAAATATTTAATTCAATATCCAATATGAATAATTCATTCATATTTCACCTAAAAATATTTATTCGATATCAAATAACGACATAAATAGTGAAGAAATATCGCGAAACTTTTATGAAAAATATTTTTTCGCAAAATGGCATAAAACCCGTTTTTGACCGAACCGAACACCCAATGTACTTGAGGGCTGCCCAGGTCAGCCCCAACAGCACTAGGGCAGTTCATGGGCAGCCGTCACCCAGTTGGCTTAAAAGTCACCCGGTAACGCCATTTTTTACCGTTTTCGCATATTTCAACTCTGAAATAGTTTCCAGAAATTATTCCAATACCCAAAACACATACAATACATTTATATGACATAATTTGCATCACCATAAACCCATTTTTTTAGATTTGATCTAGAAATCAAAAATATCAATATTTTATGCTTTAATCCAATTTTCTCAACATTAATAACATTAATCACAACATCAATCCAAACCACCATCAATGAAGTACCCAAGAACAATTATAGGCATTACATGAGTGGTTATAACACTCTATAATGGCAACAAGTCATCAAATGACAATTGAACTAATAATATACTAATATTATCCAATCTAACTTCACACATGCATCTAGCCTACAAATTCATCCTCCAAATCATAAAATCCCCAAAATCTAAGAAGAAAGTAAACCCTAGAATAATTCTAGATACTCAAGAACAAGAAACAAACTTTCTAAACTTAGAATATTAAAGATTATACCTCAAAATCTCAAATTTCCTAAGCTTATTCTTGATTTTTTCACTTTTTCTCAAGTTTTTCTCAAAAATAATTTTAGAAGCTCTGTAAAAATCGTGAAAAACTTGGCCAAGACAAGCTAATGAAAGAGAAAATAAATTTTCCCCTATAATTATGCACATGGCTGAAATTTAGGGGTGAGTGGCATTTTGTCATTTTGAAAAAAATATTAAAAAGCTTTTTAAGTTTTCAAATTCAATTTGATAACTTCAAACTTAAATGTTACAATAGTAATAAAGCATTTTCATAACAATTAGTAAAAGAATATCATTTAATATCTTCAAATATTTAACATTTAAATATCTAATAATTAATTAATTTCTATTATTATATATGTTTTTTTATTTACATTAATACAAATACATATGGTTAATGGTATGTGTCAAAGTCTCATTTGACAATTAATTAATATGTATCAAATCAATTTTATATCAAATACAAATACACATTAATTATTAATTGACCAAAATTCCCTAAAGCATGTGTTTTTCGTTTAAACCGTTTAAACGATTCGAATTAACTCATTTATCCCGGTGAAAGTATGATGAATATGTATTATTCATAAGCGTTGCCCAAGTGCTCAATGAGTACACTTCCTATTGTGGTACTATCTAATGTTGGTTTATCCGACATAAATCCAATTTCGTGTCGATAATTCACCCACTCATGAATTATGACGACCACAGATAATCTCGCTAAACTATGCAAGTCGAGGTTCATTGCATACGTATATTCCATCCATCACAGGCTATCCATATGATACCTGGGATATAGATAAGAACGTCAAATCCGTATGGTATAATATAGTCTTCTTTCAAATTTACAATCTCTAAATAACACTCGGAACTCACTTCCGAAGTTATACCACAGGCCATGGATTTACTAGATCGCAAACATGTGTAGGAAACCTATGCCCTGTACATAGGACTGAAGATTTTATCTTGATACGCACTGGATATCATGAGCATCATTCCACACCCAACGAACAGGCGGAGGTATGATCTTAATAGATCGGTGACGTGACTGCCATCAAAGTGTGAATGATAACTCATATATCCACTGTGGTATCTCAAGTCGAAGGACCACTATGCTCACTCAACTCGAGAAGATTCCTATTGACGTTGGTGTATCATCTATTAGGAAATATTCAGTGTGTCGTTCAGTATTTATCAAATAAATACCTACATATCTATACGAGTCTCTCGAGACTCATGGTTCATTGGGATAAACCATCGGACCAAGTCATGATGTACGACATGTACTGGTCTCAGCGGATTTTACTAACCTACCCGTGTTAGTAAATCTTGACCAGGAATTTTATTTAAGGATATACAACTTATAGTGACGCTTGCCCAATGTCAATTACAAACTACGTTGTAATTGCGCCCTACTTTGGAAATCCTAGGGTCTTTATCTAATATACACGTATCACTAAATCAGATTTATTTCAATCTAATCATAATTAGATCGAATATGTATATAAAAGACAAAAGGTGATACCATTAAATAAGTAATATTATGGAAAAGAGAATTGTTCGTATTCATAAATCAGACATAAATACGATCTGGATTGGCACTCCGAGTACCGACCCTAACAATTTCTCCCACTTGCTCTAGTGTCAATCCACGATATCTGTTAGTGTTCCTAGAAAATGCCAAGATCGTCTAAGAGTGATTTGTGTGTGAATTATCAAGAGAGTTGCAGAAAATACTCATATAGATCGGATGAGTTCAAAACTTTTCCTTATTTGTTGGATGTGTTGGAAGCTTCGGAGCTTAAGATCGAGTTCTAAACTTTCGGGTGAGTTTCCTTATCACCTTGATTCACTCCTTTAAGTGCTAGCAAGAACAAAATTTGAAAGAAAATTTTTCTCATCCAAGAGAGGAAGTTTCGGCCATAGTAGAGAGATGGAGAGAGAAGAAGTTTGGTGATTTTGTTTTCAAAAACTTATACCAAGGCAACCCAAAAAAGTGTGTATATATTTTCAAAAAAGAAAAAGCAAAGTGTGTGTTAAGATTCATTAAAGGCTCTCAACAACTTCCATCACCAAAAAGTGACTAGTGATGTAAGTTGTGGGGCCCCACCTCTTAAATTCAAAATTCAAGTGACTTCTCAACACACTTCGGGCTCTGGTTCGTTTAAATCCGATTAAACGAATTTTCCGTCGCGACGTAATTAAATCCAATTCAATTAAAAAATAAGCCTCGCAAAATTATACGGAAGTCGCTTACGAATTAATTCTAAATTAATTCGTTTGCTTGAATTAAAATCTAATTTTAATTCCGCTTTGAAATCTAATTTCATTAATATATCTAATATATTATTTTAGCCCAATTAAATAAATTAAATAGTAAAATCTAATTTTCACTATTAAATTTACTTTACCGATTAATTTCAAATTAAAGCGCATTCTCTCTTTTCGACGATTTAATCCTAGATAAATTCTCGACGCAATTAAAGCCAGATTAATTCTTTCTCTTTTAATTAATCCCAGATTAATTATTACCGTGATTAATCCCAGATTAATTTTTCTCTCTCATAATTAATCCTAGATTAATTTTCTGTTCGAGTCAAATCTCAACGGTGAATCTTCGGGAAGCGACCCAAGAGATCTCTGGATATGTTAGCATTAAATACGGTCATCGGACTATCTGAATACGTGCGTACCCAATACCATGTTCTTACCGATTTACAAGCCATGGTTGGCTTCTAGCAAAGCACCGTGCCTACCCAATTCTCCAGAAATATTATGTAAAGGAATATGTAATCTTTGTCAGGCGTAGTATACGTAGTATTGCGTATTACGATCCAGTATCAGAATGTCTCATGCTAGGCCTGAGGCTGGAATTATGTCTGCCCCGTACGAAGCATATATCGGATCTCTGGTAAGTAGTCTCTATAATCGGATAATCATGACCTTGTCATATTATCCTGATAGCTGCAGCATACAAGAGTACTAGTTCCGTATCCTACGTGATCATCATCTCCATATGACTGAAGTGATACTTCCATCTTGACATCACATCCAATACACTACGATTCTCAGTATACCCAGAAGAGGCGTACACAGAACCTGTTAAAGCCCCGGACGACCAAAACCAAAGTATACTGATTGTCGCAAGTATTAGCGATGCAAGTCTCAGGTTAAGACCAAATACACCTACCCTGATTCGGATTCCCATAGACACATAGTCATACTACCAATGGGATTCCGATGGGTCTATCCAGAGCGAAGCTGTTTCCGTACCATCGGTAAACAGAACCTCCTATTACACTTGCATGAGTATCCAATACCCAAATATATGAGAACTATGTCGTTATGCTTCCATAACACGCACAAGTGTAATACTAGCCTATTCCGTATTATCGATGTCCAGTCTCGATAATTCTACGACTATGGATATTTAATGATTAAACCTTGGTGGATTAATATTTCTCATATCTTATTAATTCGGTACTAATCATATGGACTTTTATCATTTATATATCCAGGTAATCCAATTACAAATGATAAAAGAGTAATTTCCTTTGTCACATAGTTAATTTGTACAAAAACGCCATGTTCTGTACAAATAGTGATGCTATGGTCATAATTGTCCAACAATCTCCCACTTGGCCTATAGCCAATCACTCAAGTGTCCTACACTTGAACTATGTACGGGTTGCTCAAACTTCTCTGCTGAGAAACAGCTTTCGTCAGCGGATTTGCAATGGTATCATCTGATCTTTTATTCGTCATCACATCGCCACGATGTATGATCGACGAATCAGAAATAGTTGAAGTACATACTTGGATCGTTGATGAGACCGTAATTCTTTAGCCTATGCTGTAGCCTAGCTCAGCTCCTAACAGAACTATTCCTAATCCAATTAGGATTATATAGATCCAAAATGCTTCTTTTGCTTCCTCAGTTGCAGCAATGTTCGCTTTTGTTATTTATTCGGCAACATATCTTGCTCACTGTTCCGTTATTCAAACTAAATATGTACCCTTATTGCGACTTAAAGTCGTCTTTATCGGTTTGGAAAACTTGCAGCGGTGAACCTAGTCACCTCAAGTTCTCATTCCCCATATGTTAAGAAAGCATCCTTAGTTCGTCTAAGATACTCAAGGATGTTCTTTAATCCAGTGACCACACTGGATTGGCCTATTGTTACTACTCCATATGCTCAAAGCTATGAGAGACACCAGGTCACGTACATAATAAACGTACGAACTCTGAGAGAGTGTCATCAGCTTTCTAGATCTATCCAGTAGATCTTTATTCCTAGAATAAAGCATGTTTCTCTCAGGTATACATGGAGAATTTTAATGAAAGCCAAGCTTTCACCGATTTATTATGGAATGTAATTGCTAAGAAAAATACATCATCAACTTATAGGACATTCATTGTCAGTGCGCTCCCACTAACCTTCTTATATACACAAGAATCATATCGTTTTGAATTAAATCATATACCATTATGATTACATCAAAACGCTGGTTCCAAGAATGCAATGCTTGCTTCAATCCATAAATGGATCGATTTAACTTGCAAACCTTGTTTGCATGTTTTGGTACGACAAAACCGTCAGGATGTTGTAAACATCCTCCAAAAGGTTTCCTTTAAGGAAAGCGGTTTTGACGTCCATATGTGCCATATTTCATAAATGAAATAGCAGCATTTGCAAGCATTATCCAAATGGATTTAATCATGGCAAATAGATAAAGGTTTCGTCGTAGTCGACACTATGTCGTTGACGATACCCTTTCTGTACAGCCTAGCTATGTACATTTGTATGTTGCCATCCATGTATGTCTTCCTTGAAGACTTATTTTAACCAATAGGCACAATGCCTTCTGGTACATCAACCAGTGTCCAAACTTAGTTGGTTACATATGGAATCCATTTCGGACTTCATGGCACTTTGCCATAAAAGGAATCGATACCTTGTATCACTTCTTCATACGCAGCCGGTTCGTCTTCCTCAATAAGATTGATATCTACATGAGGTGAGATCAGAAACCCCTACCTCTCAGGTTGTTTTCTGACTCTCTCCGACTTACGTGGTTCTTGTGTATTCGAATATTATTGGTATAGTTTCATCCCTGATGAACTGTTTGTGTTCCGTAAAGAAGTCGGTGCTAGGAACAGTATTACTCCGATTTTCATCGAGTTTTACTTTCCTCCCACTTACCACTGCATATAGGAATTCCTCTTAGGAAAACTGCATGGAGAGCAACAATTAATTGTTCTCTTGTGAGTTGTATAAGTACTATACTTTGGTTTCCTTAGGATAACCAATTACAAAGGGCACTTATCCGTTTGGGTTCTAGTTTGGTACCATCCAAACATATGCCCAGCATTCCCAAATCTTCAGGAATGAGAAACCCGGTTTCTTTCATGTTCATATCTAATATGAAGTCTGTCTAACAGATTTTCATGGAACCTTATTCAAATAAGTATTGCACTGTTTAATTGCGTATCCCTAGAAGGAATTGGTAGCTCAGAGCGACTCATCATTACCTTATCCATGTCCAACAAAGTTCGGTTTCTCTGTTCGGACACACACCGTCAATTGAGGTGTCCCGGGAGGAGTCCACTGTGAAAGAATACCATACTCTTTCTAGTAATTGAGAAACTTATATGTGTTTAGTACTATCCATCACGGTCCGACCGTAATGTTTTTAATACTTAGCCGGTCTGTTTTCTACTTCGTATCGAAACTCTTAAATTTCTTCTGACTTGTGTTTCATAAGATACACATAACCGTAACGCGATGCCACATCCGTAAAGGTTACGAAGTATTCATATCCACCTCTAGCCTAGTTAGACATGGGCCCACTTACGTCACTATGAACGAGGGCTAACAGATCAGTGGCACTTACACTTTTACCAAGTAAAATTGTTTTAGGCACTTTGCCTAATAAACTAGATTCGTAGACATCATTTGAATTAGAATCAATCCGTCCTAGTATCCACTCTTCGAAAGTGTGGATATACGATCTTGTTAATGTGTCCCAGACAACAATGCCACTTTTAAGTCTCAACAGATTTATTCAGTTTGAGCTTTTGTTTGTCATATTATATGTTTGAGATTCATTTATATTCTAAATATAAATGCTGTTATTCACATCTAATGTGCTTATCTCAATATCATCTTTATAAAAAAACACTTAGTGTTCTAGAATATAAAGGTATACCCGCACGGGTTAAACTAGATATAGAGATAATGTTCCTAGTCAAACTAGATACATTATAACAATTTCCTAATTTAAGTACATGCCCAAAAGGAAGTTATAAAACTTAGGTTCCTACGGCCAAAACAACGACTATCGTCCCGTTTCTGATTCGCAGGTCCATCTCACCTAAAGTCAGTATCCTGCTAATCACCAGATCCCGCACATCAGTATATATATTTATGTACCACATCCAGTATCTAAAATCCAATTTTAAAACCAGCAGTGGAAATGTTTATAATAAACATATTTGAAGTCGAAGCCTTGCCCCGCCTTCACTTCCTTCATGTCTGCCTTGTCCATACGGCAGTCACGGTTCCAGTGACCCCGTTTGCCATAGTTTAGGCAGACATCTTGGGATATGTTATTTGTCTTCCCAGAATACAGTGACGATTTTTCTTTGCCTCTTTTTACATCCCTAGAAGTCTTCGGCCAAGCCTAGACCTTCTGGGATGTAGGAGTAAGATGCTCCTTACGGTTCTTGTCCTTTTGCAAGCTCTGGCTCTGTCTCCTTGAGCATAGCCATTAACTCTCCAAGAGTTTTCTATTGCAATTAGTACTTCTAAGATCTAAGAATCTAGATCTATGAAGATCATTCAATTCAATATCATACTATAAGGATCTAATCCTTAGTTCTGACGAAGAAATTAAGGAGTCATTGCGGCAAGCATAACGGATTGAGCACTAAAGTTATCATCACCATGCGTCTTCCAAAGCTCATGCTCCACTATTTGCTCAACTCCGGCTCAGGCCCGAGATGTCACTCTATTAAATAAAGTAACTTCTTCGGCTCCCAGGACTATCCTGAGGTTCTATTCCCAATTTGAAAATTGAAGCCGCTTAAAGACATTTTTCACCCTGATTATGTTTTAAAACTAATCTTTCAATTATCTTGATTCCAATAGTCCAACTATCCAATCAACGATTTCGGGTACAATCGAATATAATGATTTCTATAGTCTAACTATATAATCAACTACTATTTGATTAGTTAATTCAAATATATTGATTACTATAATCCAATTATATATCAACTATAAATGAAGTAGTTTGAATACAGTCCAACTGTTTAATTAAAACAACAATTGAATATTAGTCCAACTAATATATATAAAAAAATTATGACGAAAATGAAATGAGCGCGTATTGGCAAGTATCTAAACGAAATTGCAAATTTAATACTTGCCTCCCACTATTTTTCGGCGAGCCTCTAACCCTCAGTGGAGTACTCGGAACCTAGTTTCCTAGTGGGCTAGGATCCCGTTAAATAACACACAACCTTGACTTTGGCCAACAATTGTATGAAACTTAACTAGGTAGATCTCTAAGATCAATTGGATCACATCCAATTCCTAGATCCAGTAGGTGGACTTCCAAGTCCAAAAATATATCCAATATATGCCAATATATCCCATATATTCCCTAACCTTTTTCCTCTGAATCAACCTTGGCTTTGGCTCAACAAGCTTAATGAAACAGTTAAGCGTGACCCATTGACAGTGGGAAAGCTTCGTAATCGAGGCCGATGAACAAGAAATGACCTTGACTTTGGCCAACAAATCACAACTTGCCCAAGGCGTACGATATGGAACAAAGCCTTCATGATTCAAACACACCGCGATGGACAAAGGTCTTGACTTTGGCCAACAAACCAATGCCAATCTTGGATCTTGAGAGAGAATCACTCAATGGAAGGAAAAACGCTTAATATAAAATGAGGGTTTTTGTCGCGATTTGGCAACCAATTTATTATCTTTTATTAGGTCTCATTATACACCCTTAAGCATGCATTCTAAAAGCATAATAAGGCGCGAATAAAATAATAATGATATTCGGATGGATATAAACAAACTTGTTCCTAGAAAAAATCTCTCACTTTCCTCTCTCCCGCTAGCACTATTCATACTTCTACCCAATTACATAATACTTCTAAGGAACCTCATTTACATTGAGGGAATTGGTGGAAGAGAAATACAATGAGAAAAAGAGATAATAGGCTGGACACGCAGGTCCAATTTAATAAATTCTAAATTTATTACAACAATTTCCAAAATTGCCCTCACCCTTCTAATATCCATCCAATATACATTATTCATACATACATCCAAGTATTCACACAAGCATGTTATCAATCAATCTAATCCAATTAATTAATCTTTAATTAATGATCATCCAATGTTCAAACAACGATTTGATTTGCGCGAGTCCAACTCGTTTAAGAATAAATACTGAAAGTACGTATTCTTGAATTATATTGAACTACAATTTTAAATCCAATTTAAATTATATTCAATACTAATTCATATTTAATTCCAAATTAAATAATTACACTTTTAAAAGTACCTTTTAGACTTGGATTCCAAATCCAATTTTAACGGGTCTCAAAGGCCCAATTAGTATCCAATACTATTCAATTAAAGTCCAATGGGCTTTCAATTAATTCTTAAGGCATGGGCTTTTGGCAATTATGGGTCAAACCCAAGATGCCAAGGCCCAATTAGGAAATCACCCTATGCCATAAATCAATTTAGGCCCATTAGGCCCAATTAAAATTTTAAAGGCCCAATTATCATATTTGGACTTTATGAAATGGTTTTAGGCCCAATTGGATCCAACCAATTATCCTAAACCAAACTTGGCCCAACCAAGCCCATTAAGCCCAAATAACAACATTAAATTAATTCATTATTCCAAATTATAAATTAATTCAATTCAAGTGTATTACCATAATTAATTAATTAATCTAATGCTTCCAAACACTAATTAATTCAATTAATCATGTTAACATTCCAATTCATGTCCAACACAAATTGAAGCAAAACAGTTCATTATAACATGCTTATAACTCACGGCATTCATGGCATTTTTATATCCATTTTTGATTTCAATCTAATTAAATCACAAATCAATATACTCATGCATCTAAACACATCCAATGTCTAAAAACAAAAATCCATGAGCTTCTAGGTCCATAACTTTCGGCCAAGCCTAAGGAAATTGGGGATTTTTTATCTAATCAATTTTACTCAATTCCTAGATGTACAAACCCAATTCAACATCATCCAAGCTCAATCAAATCATCAATTTAAGAAAATACATACTCCAAGCATAAATTCCCAAATTAAAGTCCATAAACCCTAGAATTCCAAATCAAACTTAGGTGGCTCTGATACCAATTGTTAGTGTTCCTAGAAAATGCCAAGATCGTCTAAGAGTGATTTGTGTGTGAATTATCAAGAGAGTTGCAGAAAATACTCATATTGATCGGATGAGTTCAAAACTTTTCCTTCCTTTTGTTGGATGTGTTGGAAGCTTCGGAGCTTGAGATCGAGTTCCAAACTCTCGGGTGAGTTTCCCTATCACCTTGATTCACTCCTTTAAGTGCTAGCAAGAACAAATTTTGAAAGAAAATTTTTCTCCTCCAAGAGAGGAAGTTTCGACCATAGTAGAGCGAATGGGAGAGAGAGAGTTTTGTGGTTTTTGTTTTTCAAAAAACTTATGATCAAGTCAACCTACAAATTGTGTATATCTTTTCAAAAAGAAAAAAACAAATTGTGTTGTGTAAGATTCATTAAAGGCTCTCAACAACTTCCATCACCAGAAAGTGACTAGTGATGTAAGTTGGTGGGCCACACCTCTTAAATTCAAAATTCAAGTGACTTGCTTAACACACTACGGGCTCTGGTTCGTTTAATCCGATTAACGAATTTTCCATCGCGACGTAATTAAATCCAATTCAATTAAATAATAATGTCTCGCAAAATTATTACGGAAGTCGCTTACGAATTAATTCTAAAATAATTCGTTTGCTTGAATTAAAATCTAATTTTAATTCCTCATTAAAATCTAATTTCAATTCATATACCTAATATATTATTTTAGCCCAATTAAATAAATTAAATAGTAAAATCTAATTTCACTATTAAATTTACTTTAACCGATTAATTCCAAATTAACCGCGTTCTCTCTTTTCGACGAATTTAATCTCAGATAAATTCTAGACGCAATTAATCCCAGATAAAATTATTTCTCTTTTAATTAATCCCAGATTAATTTTTTCTCTCTCATAATTAATCCTAGATTATTTTTTCTGTTCGAGTCATCTCAACGTGAATCTTCGGGAAGCGACCCAAGAGATCCTGGATTTATTGGCAGTAAATACGGTCATCGGATTATCCGAATACGTGCGTATCCGGTACCACGCGTTCTTACAGATTTACAAGACATGGTTGGCTTCTAACAAAGCATTGTGCCTACCCAATTCTCCAGAAATATTCTCCAATGGAATATATGATCTTTGTCAGGCGTAGTATACGTAGTATTGCCTATTACGATCCAGTATCAGATGTCACATGCTAGGTCTGGGGCTAGAGTTGTGTCTGTCCCGTACGAAGCATATATCGGATCACTAGCAACTAGTCTCTTTATGATCGGAAGGTCATGACCTAGTCATATTATCCTGATAGCTGCAGCATACAAGAATACCAGTTCTGTATCCTGCGTGATCATCATCTCTATATGAATGAAGTGATACTTCCATCTTGACATCACATCCAATACACTACCATTCTCAGTATAACCCAGAAGAGGCGTACACAGAACCTGTTATAGCCCCGACGACCAAAACCAAAGTATACTGATTGTCGCAAGTATTAGCGATGCAAGTCTCAGGTTAAGACCAAATACACCTACCCTGATTCGGATTCCCATAGACACACAGTCATACTACCAATGGGATTCCGAGGGGTCTATCCAGAGCGAAGCTGTTTCCGTACCATCGTAAACAGAACCTCCTATTACACTTGCATGAGTATCCAATACCCAAATATATGAGAACTATGTCGTTACGCTTCCATAGCACGCACAAGTGTAATACTAGCCTATTCCGCATTATCGATGTACAGTCTCGATAATACTACGACTATGGATATTTAATGATTAAACCTTAGTGGATTAATATTATCTCATATCTTATTAATTCGGTACTAATCATATGTATTTTTATCATTTATATATCCAGGAAATCCAATTACAAATGATAAAAGAGCAATTTCCTTTGTCACATAGTTAATTTGTACAATAACGACATGTTCTGTACAAATAGTGATGCTATGGGTCATAATTGTCCAACAATATCATATACACATCTAAATGTGTATCACATACTCATGGCCTTATATATCCAGGTAATCCAATTACAAATGATAAAAGAGCAATTTCCTTTGTCACATAGTTAATTTGTACAACAACGACATGTTCTGTACAAATAGTGATGCTATGGGTCATAATTGTCCAACAATATCATATACACATCTAAATGTGTATCACATACTCATGGCCCTCAAGAGCTCACCCACCACTCAAAAGGTAGGCAACAATCAAGTAAGCCTACTATAACAAATTGCGTTTGTCCAACAAACCCAATCATTTCCTTTAACCATCATCATTCATATTTTATAGAACCCAAGTTCTGCATCAATATAACACAGATGCGATATCATTATTATGCTATAGTTATTAAGTTGTCTATGTATTTAGAGATCAAATCCATAATACTATACAGACAACCACAATCATAATACTAATATCAAAACTTTTAATCTATAAGGTCACTGTGTAATTTCATAAGTTAATATTTCGTAAATTACAACTTATTCCACTAATACAATAGAATCAATTGTGACACTTCCATTGTATCTTTTATGACTCTATATGACGTAGACTGTCTAACGTCATAATTAGACTCAAAACTAATTTGATCCTAATGGTTGCGGATTTCATTCTCCATGAATAAGAAACTCGTTCTTAATATCTCAAAGATAACAAAGAACATGTTTCAAGACACATCCTATGGTCTACATGGTATCAAAATAGTTCATAATAATTACAATCAAATTGATACACTTAATCGCACATAATATAGTATTTATTATGCCATCATCATATGATGCATAAGATTGACTAGACATTCTAATCAATATCTTTTTCGACAATGGAATCATTTTTTACGAAAGATAAATACTATATTTAAGAGACACACTAACTGTCAAATAGTTATACTAACTGTCATACAGATAGTCTTGATGTGTCCTTTATTAGATCATATCTAATGCACGACTAATGGGAGTATCACATAAGTCTTTTGTTTTATATCGTATATGAAACTTTATATCAAATATAACAGAGACTACTCCCACTGCATTTACAGAGAAAATAAGACTTAGGTAAACCTTTTACCTTATAAACATCTCATTATTACATTAACAATGATAATATCGTTAGGATATATAACACTAGAAAGAAATTTGTACGCTCCCATTGACCCTACTATCATATGTGTATTCTTTATGCTTTGATAAAATCAAACAATATGATTGTCATCAAAATTAGAAAACACATATTTCCGGAAAGCGTATCTGAGTCTACAATAGGCTTTATAAGCTAGTATATCAAACTGTGATCTTAGCAGAATACAAACTCTAGGTTCATTTTAGAATGAACTCTTCAAACAAAGAAACCACAATGGATCTCTCGTTCGAAGAAACCATTCAGGAACACCACTTTGCATTCTTTAGCCAAAATACATAGTTTAATATCAACATTAACCAACAAATCTTTAATTTTTCAATTAGTGCGACTATAGATAAGTTTTCTCAGAATCTATAATAGATTACGGAGTATAACTTTTCTCACTGTCATACTAATAAGGTCAAACCTTTAACAAGCTCACTTTTCTTTTGTTGCACAAATAATTTGCACATTTTATGAACGATTCATAACGAAAGCTCAATCAAGTTTCGAACTTGATTGTAGTAAGCTACGAACAATTTTAGATCTATGGTTTAATGCTAACTTCTGAAACCGATATCAAATATCGCTTCCACTATAAGTTATAGGATAATGTTCTTCGATAAGAAAATAACAGAACCATTAAGTATCAAATATTGCGCTAATGATTCTGACATCCTATTGGACTTATATCGAAGCTTTCTAAGGGTCATTTCATCTTATTAATTATGTAGTTTCATTTATAGTTCATCATTCTCACAATTGACTTCGTTAAGTCAAGTCTTTTCTACAATGGTCAACATCTAATGTTACACACCAAGTATTGTAGAAAAGATATTCTATCAAATAGAATACAATATTCTATTAAATATAATTAAAGATAAAATTTACTTGTACCTCCAAGGCCCAAGTACTTTCAATTATATAACCATTATACAAAAGAAAGATTCAAATCTCAAAACTTTTCAAGATTCAAATTTTCTACCTATACATATCATATACGCAACTATAGAAACTAATGGAACATTAATTAAAATAATGAATTAGTGTTACTGGAGCATATCCCCAAGAGTATTGAAACTAATTCGGTAACACTCAATATCAAACGAATCATATCATAAAAGATTCGATTTCTCCCAGTGACTAATTCCATCATGATGGAATCGTAGAAGAATAATATTGAGTAAGAATCACATTCATTAAATAACTTTAGAACTAATTGCCATAAATTCATATGTTTGATCATTTCAAACATCCTTGAACAATTCAAAGACTCAAGATGAATTTTAAAATTATAGTTTTCAACACTTCAAATAGAATATCTTTGAACCATTCAAAATATTCTATCCGCGTTTCATTAGAAACATATTGAAAGTTCTCAAACCATTCAAGACGTTCAATATATATTCTTTCAGAAAAACGCAACTAAGTCATGACAACTCATTAACTAAGTTACGAATTAAAGAAAACTATCCAAGGCAATTTCTAATTCATTAAACTACATACATCCAATGTATTAGTTTAATAAATCCGTGGTCCAATGACGATCATTGGTCAAATGAGATTTAATCACATCCTGAATACAATATTCATTAAATGGATATGGATATATACTTCTCCAAAAAAAAGGATATGGATATATGGTGTGATCTTGTATCAAACCATCCTTTACCATACGGAACAAGCATCTAATGTTTAAGTGATAAAATCTCATAAAGCATTGTTCTAAATTATTTAGTTAACCGAATATTTTTCTTAATGTTTATCTTTTCATCAATGACACTACTAGTCATATTAAAATATGAAATAACTGTTTATAAAGAACAAGTAACTATCCAATAGTCGAAAGTTCTGATATCAAATATCAAAACAATCATTAAACAATATTTTAAATAACTAGACGGAAGATATGGTATCCAATACCTATAGTTGTCGTATTGTGAGAATCAATATTCTCTACACACAACTATACACTTCTCCTTTCTTTAGCTTTATAATTTGCCTTCAACTATTCACAACAATTGTAAATAATTGATTACCAAACTGTGTTAGACACATTACCTCTAAAGGTCACTAAAGCCAAGAAACGTCATTATCAGATAAACAAATACCTAATGGGGTTTTCTTAATGCCAGTCAAGAATCTCGAGACATGAACTAATTCACGTCAGTTCTTACTGCAAAAGAAACTATTCTCTTTAGACTATTGTAGGCATTGCATTTTTGCATGTGAAACTCGATGATGAGTCTCAGTTGGAGGCACTACATTTTTTAAGTTAAGGATATTGCGGGAAACGAACGTCGGAAGGGGAAATTCGGAATAAGTATGTCATCAAGTTCATTTCACAAGTTCACTGTTTTCGTTCGTGCTGCGTTCGTTACCATGTTCGAACGTCAAACAGATTTTAGGCGTTCGTGCAGCGTTCTAAGAGGCGTTCGAACGGTGTCAGTATTTCTGGTTTTGCTGCAGGCCCACACGCCCAAGGTTCTTAAATTACACCCAAATTAAATCAAATATTAATTAAATTAAACATTGAAATAAATAAAATAATTAAACCATTTACCAATTAAATAAAACATAAAATATAATCATACCTAATTTAGATAAATCAAATATATTAACTTCCTAACCAAACAAAATCATATACTAAATTAAAAAGATGTCATGCCTAATTAAATCACTCATAACCAATTTAAAGATATTGACTTCCTAATCTAAACCAATCTTTTCTCCATCAAATCTTTGACTTTCCTTGCTCAACACTAAATCAAATCCCTTCCTTGTGAGACAAGGAGAAGCCCTAGCCCTTCTCTATATAAACAAACCCTAACCAAGACATGCAGCCCCTAGCTCATACACATAACTCACACGCAAATCACAACAAAAAAAGCCCTAGACATTATACGCAAATTACAAGAAAGAAGCAACAAAATTTCTCTTCATCTCCTCCACTCCATAGCCGAAAAGATCATAGCCCATAAACCCCCCACACATTACCGAAAATCTCCCAAACAGCAGCCCTTTCCACCGAAAATAGTAGCCCCTTCCATCGAAAACAGCAGCCCAAATCACTCCAAACAGCAGCCCAAAAACACCCAATACAGTCCCTAAAATCCTTAAAATAGTAACATAAAACTGCACTTAAAACCTTTAGAAAACACCCAAAACAGTCCGTTGAAACATCAAAACAGTGACCTGAACAGTGAGCAGAAAATACAGAGGAAACAGCAGCAAAACGGAGGCCAAACAGCAAGCAAAATAGCAAAACAGTGAGCTAAGACGCTAAACCAGTGAACTGGAGAAGTTGAGGAGCTTTACCCTTATGATCTCCGTGAAACGCAAGTCCGAAAGTCGGCAAAAAAGGTTAGACCTGAGGGTATTTTCCACATTCGTTTTCTTTTTTTATTTTTATTATTTATTGAATATTGTTCGCATGATTGTTATTTTGAAATGCATGTTGTGGCCTTTGAGTAGATAAATATGCATGTATTACGAAATATTGTATGTTGTGGCCTTGGAATAAAATGAAAGATGTGTCAACTCCTGCAGTATATCGGATGGAAACCCGGACATAAATTTCATAGCCGATTTCGAATGGACGGTAGTATGATCTGTACTCGGGATATAACTCCACGTACCGCTTGAGTAAACAGCACATTCTTTTGTTTTATATTGCTTTGATTTATTTATTTTTCGTCATTTGAATTTTGCATGTTACTTTTTGTATGCATGACGCGATCGAGTGCATGGGCTTAGTAAGTCGGATTAAAGGTCCCCTAATTGGAGGGGTTAAAATCCTTTACCACGATGCTTTACCGCGCCGGTTGATGTGTGTTCGGTTGAATGTAAGATATGTTCAATCGGGCATACTAAGTTTGATATTATTGTCTTTACTTTTTGTATGCATGACGCGATCGAGTGCATGGGCTTAGTAAGTCGGATTAAATGTCCCCTATTTGGAGGGGTTAAAATCCTTTACCACGATGCTTTGCCGCGCCGGTTGGTGTATATTCGGTTGGATGTGAGATGAGTTCAATCGGATACGTGAGGTCCCACATTGTGGATTTGTTTGTCTATGAATGTGTTGCATGCATCAAGTCTGGTTCCGTTCGAACGCGTTCTCGAACACCACATGAACGTGAACCTTTTGTTTACCGTTCGAACGCGTTCTTGAACGCTACGCGCATGTATTTTTTTAGTTCCATCATGCATCAGGTCTGGTTCCGTTCGAACGCGTTATCAAACGCTATACGAACGCGAACCTTCTGTTTACCATTTGAACACGTTATCAAACACTACGTGAATGCGCACGCATCTTCTTAGTGTTTCATGTATCAGGTCTGGCTCCGTTCGAACGCGTTCTCAAACGTTATACGAACGCGAACCTTCTATTTACCGTTCGAATGCGTTCTCGAACGCTACGCGAATGCGCACCCACTGAACTGAGTTATTTTCATCAGATTTCGTACATAATTGTCCCTAGTAGCTATTCCTTCGTATGATGAACCTGATTGTTTCTATGAATTATGCAAGATTGTGTAGGTGTCGTTCATCTGTATTCCCCGCATGTATGAGTGTAATGTGTTTATTAACTTGTATGCTTGTCGTATGGTAATCCTTATGTATGTAAATTGAGACATAGATTACATGCAAATAGGCTGTATGCAAATTCGGATATGTGTTACATGTAAATTTAGATGAACTTGTTGATGTATGCATGTGAACTTAGAAGCATGACACTCTTGGAAATAAGTGTTACTTAAGCTTGATTAAATTATTACACAAATCCTTTCATTACAAGTGACATAAGTAAGGGACCATTCCGAACCCAACGATTTGAGGTCTTCCATTGCGAGGGGTGAGTTTGGCCTTAAATCCCATTTTCCCGGTTCACACCGGGTGGCGACTCCATTATTCTCCGGTTTAGTCCCCTGTGGCTACTCCGTACTCCCGACTAGGCCGCGAGCCTAGAACATCATGCGTCGTCCAGTTTCTGTGTACCACAGTCTGGCGACTCCACTGGGCTAAGAGACTAAGAGGCTAGGGTACTTAAGAGAGCCTCGCTCCACCCTCCCTTTGGGGAGTCTACAACGGGAAATCCATTTGACAGTCAGTCACACACCATAGCTCATTGGCACGTACCTTAGTGTATAAAAAAGGGTGCGCTCACTTGGTCGCTCGAACCCTTGATTGGGGAGACCTAGTTGTGGGCCACCCTTTGCCGGTGAGAGCCTTTGTCTACACTATTGCGAACCCACCCATAGACCGGGTTGTATGGTTAAAGTAACAATTATTTCCTTGAATGTGTGCTTGTGGACCATCCTCATTTGGATGCAGTTGGACTATTGTCAGAAATGCGGACTTACTGGGCCATTTAAACTGGGGCAAGTTCGTACCTTATGACCACTAGGCCCAAAGTTTCTGAAATGTTGATGGGCCATTCTGTAGAAATCATTGTTTTATGTTTGTATTATCTATCTTTTATGCTTGTGTTTGGGAACATCATCGTTTGGATCTATTTGGACCATTTGTCATGGGATATGGGCTTGTTGGGCCATTTAAACTGGGACAAGAATGTATTTTACGACGATTGGGCCAAAGGCTTCTAAGTGATTGATGGGCCACTTTCTGCTTGTGTTCGGAACATTACCATTTGGATTTAGTTGGGCTCCTTGCCATGAGATGTGAACTTGTTGGGCCATTTAAACTGGGACGAGTTCACTCCTATGACAGTTATCCCAAAAGCCTCTAAAATGATAACGGGCCGATTTGTTTGAAAATTTTAGTTGATTTAATATGTTATATATATGTTACATGCATCTCATGCACCTCATACATACATATATCATGTTAACACCCTCTATGTCTTAGAAAGGCATCATAGATTCCTGTTGGGTTAGAAAAGATGGAAGACTCACCAAAATACCGAGAACAGACATGAGTGAATCAGATATTGAGGTATCACGTATGGATCAGTTGGAAAACAGTCTCACCAAGATTACTGAACAGTTGCAAGCATTGACTACTGCTGTGGCTGGTATGGCTGTGCCCTGTGCTGGGGGAAATTATGAGAATGTGAGGCGTGAGGAGCCTCCGAATGGGTTGGGGGATGATATCCCCACTTTTGATGATGATATGGCAGAGTATACAGTAGGCAGAGTATCTGGGTCTCAGGCAGAGTTACAGAAACTTTGGGATCGGGTTGAGTCAGTTACCCGCAAGATGAGGGGTAAGAATGAGGATTTGCTGGATTATGACACACTGACTTTCGAGGAACAGTTGACGGCACAGTTCAAGATGCCTGATATGGCTAAGTTTAACGGGAATGGGGATCCAAGGGTGCATCTCCGACAGTTTGTATCAGTCATGTGTTCAGTTGGCCTGTCTCAGCGCCAAGTGCAGAAGATGTTTGGAATGTCGCTCGAGGGAGCTCCCGTGGTGTGGTACCACAGTTTGGAGAAAAAAATGAAGGAAGACTGGAGGGAGTTGGCTGACGCCTTCCTGAAATAGTATGTCACTGACCTAGAGATCGATCTGTCACTCCGTGATTTGGAGAATGTTAAGCAAAAATCGGAGGAGAGTTTTAAGGAGTATGTGGACCGATGGAGAGGTCAGTTGTTGAAAATGCAGACTTGGCCCTCGGAGAAGGACCAGATTAAAAGGATCATCAAGGGCACCAAGCCCTCCATCTATGGGAAGCTAAGGAGGATGACCTCAATGATTACAGACTTTTGGTAGTTGGAGGAAACTGTCATGGATATCGAGGAAGAATAAGCCGAGAATAGAAAATTCTATGGTTTGAACAGGAGGCCCATTGGGGGAACATCGGGAACAAAGCCCGTTTCTGCTGAGATTGCCGCTATCCGAAACCGGAGATTTTCCAGCTTGGGAAGACCCCTGTCAAAAGTGCTAGAGAAATTGAAGAGGCAAGGGCTCTTAAAACCCTTGGAAGCCAAACCATTACCCAATCCCCTACCATCACATTATAACCTAAGCCTTTACTGTCACTTTCACCAACAAAAGGGCCATGACACCGACAATTGCGCCTGACTCCGCCATGAAATCCAAGACCTGATAGACTCCAAGAAAATACCTGACCCAGAAACAGAACAGCCTGACACACACAGAAACCCCTTACCCAACTACCGTGATGTACCACCACCAACCTACATGATCAATTCTGGCCTCCCAGAAGACCTTGTCCTAAAATTCTTTCACCCACAAGCCTTTTGCCTGGGAATCTGGGATAATACTAGTGAAGATGAGACTGAGCAGGGGAAAATTTTTTGGCTTGATTTCTCTAGCACTGATGAGGAAGAAGTGAGGGGAATGACGCGCAGCGGTCGTTTCTACAATGATATGGCAGAAAAGGGTAAGGAAGTTTTGACAGATGGTAGAGAAGTGGTTGAGACTGCAGAAAATACTGAGGGGGATATAGTGCTGACACAATTGAGGAAGACTAGAGCACAAGTGAGTATCTGGGAACTGTTATGTGCATCTCGGGAGCATAGGCAGGCCATGGTTGAGGCCTTGAGCAAGATTGTGGTACCAGAAGATGCCAACCCTGCAATGTTTGTTGGGTCAGTTCAGAAAGAAGCTTTGCAGATATCTTTTTCTGAGGATGAACTCTCGGCGGAAGGAAGAAATCATAATAGGCCTCTATTTATCAGGGCCGAGGTGAGGGGCAAGAGAACTTCGTGTGTGATGGTGGATGACGGTTCGTCCATCAATGTGTGCCCGCTGAAAATTCTGGCAAGATTTGGTATGAAAGCAACAGACTTGGAACCCTCCAGCATGACTATTAAGGCTTATGATGACAGCAAAATGGGAGTTGAGGGTACTTTTGTGGCTATGGTCAAGGTAGGCCCGATTGAAGATGAGGTTGAGTTCACGGTACTGGACATCCCAGCTACTTTCGCCTTATTGTTGGGAAGGCCTTGGTTTCACAAACTTGGGGGCGTGCCTTCCAATTTACATCAGATGATCAAGTTCCCGTATGAGGGAGAAGTTGTTACTATCCGGGCTGAGATAGATAATGCCGTGGCCGCCTTGGAGATACAACTTTTCACGAGGTTTCAGGTGTCAGCTACTTTTAAGGAGTGGGTGGATCCTAGGGTGGCTAGGATCATGAAAAAAATGAAGGTTGAGTCGGGTGAAGGTTCAAAATTACCAGATTTCAGAGGACATACTACTCGGAAGGGTTTGGGGTACAAGTCTGATGAAGAAAAACCGAAGGTCAAGAAAAAGGGCCTGAAACTGATGGAATGTTTCGTGAAAGCTTCAGGATACCAAGGGGAGCCTGAGCTCGTGGAAGTTAATGGAATTGTGGTACCTGGGTTTGAGATCTTCCAGGATATGTTGGGTAAGAAGCCGATAGTTGAAGAAATTGTGAAGAAAGAAGAAGAGAATTGGGAAGAAGAATTGATGAAGTTGGAGAGCCTGACTCTGGGAGAGGACAAAAAGCCTGAGGAAAACCTGGTTGCAGAGGAAGAAATGTCTATAGATGATGAAGACATTTACCTTCCTGATTTGTTTGAATGTACTTCCGCATTATCCAATAATAAATACATTTCTTCTGCTTACTTGCCTGAGTCATTTACATTCAAACAAATCTGAAAGGAAAATATCCTCATCCTCTACAGATATTTCTCCCTCTACAACAGGATCATTCTCAGGTTTCTTGTCTTCTTCGAGAGTCAGGGTCCCCAACTTCATAAGTTCTTCTTCCCACTCTTCTTTCTTCACTTCTTCAACCATCGGATTTTCCCCCAACATGTCTTGGAAGATCTCGAACCCTGGCACAACAATCCCGTTCACTTCTACAGGTTCAGGCTCTCCTTGATACCCCGATGCTTTGACGAAGCATTCCATCAACTTCAACCCCTTCTTCTTGGCTTTTGGCTTGTCATCATCAGAACGGTATCCCAAGCCCTTCCGAGTATTCTGCCCCTTGAAATCCGGTAGTTTCGAACCTCGACCTGGCTCAAATTTCATCTTCTCCATAATTTGGGCTACCTTGGGATCCACCCACTCCTCAAAAGTTGCCGACACTTGGAACCTCGTAAAAGGTTGTATTTCCAAGGTGGCTACAGCATTATCCGCTTCAGCTCGTATGGTGACAATTTCCCCTTCATATGGGAACTTAATCATCTGATGTAGAGTAGAGGGCACCCCTCCAAGCCCGTGAAACCAAGGCCTTCCTAATAATAAGGCAAACATGGCTGGGATGTCCAGCACTGTAAATTCAACTTCATCCTCTACTGGGCCAACCTTGACCATTGCGACAAAAGTACCTTCGACTCATCGCTTGCTATCATCATAGGCTTTGATAGTCATGTTAGAAGGACTCAACTCAGTTGGCTTGATACCCAACCTTGCCAGAATTTTCTGTGGGCACACATTGATGGAAGAGCCATCATCCACATTACGCACGAAGTTCTCTTACCTCTCACCTCAGCTCGGATAAAGAGGGGCCTATTGTGGTTTCTCCCTTCAGCCGGGAGTTCTTCATCAGAGAAGGTTATCTGCAGAGCCTCTTTCTGCACTGACCCCACAAACATTTTGCTCAGAGCCTCCACCATGGCCCGCCTGTGTTCTCCAGATGCACACAATAATTTCCATATACTAAGTGTGCCCGGGTCTTCTTCAATTGCCTCAGCACTACGTCTCCTTCAGCAGGCTCAGTGTTCTCAACCACTTCCCGGCCATCTGTCAATGCTTCTTTCCCCTTTTCAACAGTATCATTGTAAAAGCGCCCACTCCGAGTCATGCTTTTCACTTCTTCTTCCTCACCACCACTTGAGAAGTCTTCCCAAAAATCCTTCTTCTGCTCAGTCTCATCTTCACTACTGCTGTCCCAAATACCTAGGCAGAAGGCTTGGTGGTCAAGGGTTCGGAGGAAAACGTCCTCAGGTAAACCGGAATTGATCATGTAAGTAGGTGGGGGGACGGAGTGATAATTGGGCAAGGGATTGCGGTGTGTGTTTGGCTGGTCTCTTTCAGGGTCGGGGATTTTTCGGGAGTCGATTAGGTCCTGGATCTCATGCTTGAGGTGAGCACAACTGTCAGTGTCATGGCCTTTTTGCTGGTGAAAGTGACAGTACAGGTTCAGGTTATATTGTGGTGGTAGGGGATTAGGAAGTGGTCGTGGTTCCAAGGGATTGAGAAGTCCTTGCCTTGCCAACTTCTCAAACACTTTAGACAAGGGCCTTCCCAGGTTCGAAAAGCGCCGGTTCCTGACGGCGGCCACCTCAGCAGTGACAGGCTTAGTACCTGATGATCCTCCAACAGTTCTCCTGTTTAGACTATAGAACTTTCTGTTCTCGGCCTCTTCCTCTTCAATGTCCATGACAGTTTCCCTCAACTGTCGGAAATCTGCTATCATGGAGGTCATCCTTCTCAGTTTACCATAGATCGAGGGCTTAGTCCCCTTGATGATCATCTTAATCTGATCTTTCTCCGAGGGCCTGGTTGCATCTTCAAGAGCTGGCCTCCTCCAGCGGTCAACATACTCTTTAAAGCTCTCCTCAGGTTTCTGCTTAGTATTCTCCAAGTCGCGGAGCGACAAGTCGATCTCTAAGTCAATGACATACTGCTTCAAGAAGGCGTCAGCCAACTCCCTCCAATCTTCTTTAACCTTCTTCTCAAGGCTATGATACCAAACCACAGGTGCCCCCTCGAGTGACATCCCGAACATCTTCTGGACCTGGCGCTGAGATAGGCCAACTGAACTCATCACCGAGACATATTGTCGCAAATGGACCCTCGGGTCTCCATTCCCATTAAACTTTGCGATGTCAGGCATTTTGAACTGTGCGGGCAACTGCTCCTCAAAGGTCATTGAATCATAATCCAGTAGATCCTCATGCTTCCCCTTCAGCTTACGGGTGACAGACTCCATCTGATCACGGAGCCTTTGCATTTCAGCTTGAGTTCCGGCTATCCTACCAGCGGCATAGTCAGCTAGATCATCATCAAATACCGGAGCATCATCGTTCACTCCATTCGGAGGGCTCTCCCGCCTCTTATTCTCAGATCCTCCCGCAGCGCGGGGCACAGCCATATTAGTCATGGCAGCCGTTAGGGCTTGCAGTTGTTCAGTCATCTTGGCGAAGTTAGCTTCCATCTGATCCATTCTAGACCCCTTGTTGACGGATTCACTCATATTCGCTGAAGGTCTTTTGACTAATCTGCCCTCTTCTCTAACCCAACGGGAATCTATGTTGCCTCTCTTAAGGCCATGTGTCAGTGCATATGTGTGCGATGTATGTAATAGATAAAATCATAAAAAGAAACTTTAAACTACTTGGCCCATTATCATTTTAAAATATTTAATCACACCATCGCGCGGTGCAAACTTGTCCCAGTTGAAAAGGCCCAACAGATTTACACTTTGCGATGATATGGCTAAATGACTTCAAATGATAAGAGGCCCATTCACAAAGTGGCCCACCGGCATTTTAGAAGCTTTTGGCTCACCTGTCAAAGGACACAAACTTGCCCCAGTTTAAATGGCCCAACAAGTTCACATCTTTTGACAAAAGGTCCAACTAGATCCAAATGTCGGTGGTCCAATACACAAACATAAAGTAAACAACTACCGGTTCTTCATGGCTAAATTCCACAAGTGAGTGCACCTTTTTTATACCTTACGGTACGTGCCAACGAGTTACGGTGTGTGACTAACTGTCGAATGGATTTCCCGTTGTAGATTCCCCAGAGGGAAGGTGGAGCGAGGCTCTCTTAAGTACCCAAGCCCCTTAGGCTCTTATCGCTTGGTGTCAGGAATAAACAACGAGTCCTCCAAACTAGTATATCACAACGAGCTACAAGTAATGATTTATCTAGGTGCCTTCACAGCTTTTCCCCGAAGGGTAGTGAGTGAAGGAAGACACTCAACCATCACCTAGCTTCAACAAATCCTTTGATTAACCCCCTCAACCCACTATAGAAATGGTCAACTAATGCACAAATTATACACATCACAAGACATGATTTCGAGGCCGATTCTCTAAAATCCCCAGTGGAGTCGCCAGACTGTAGACAACAGAACCTGGGCGACGCTGCTCTAGGCTCGCGGCCTAGTTGGGAAGTATGAAATAACATGGAGTCGCCACCCGGTGTGAACCGGGACAAAGATTTAAGGCCGCACTCACCCCTCGCAAGGGAAGACCTCAAACCGTTGGGTTCGGAATGGTCCCTTACTTATGTCACTTGTGATGATATAATTTGTGCAATAAACTAACCGAATCTATTCATCATTCATGCTCAAGGGTACTTAGATCTAACATGCTTTCATCCAAATAATTTCACGCAATGTAACACAACAAGCCTATTGAACCATTAAACCAACATGTATAAATCATTACCCAAACGCATCATAAACTAAGAACATGCATAATGAACAACCTAAACATGCTTAAACAAATAAATAACAAACTAAATTAAACCATGCTTTAAATAATAAACATATAACCTAAAGACTATAACATGCTCAAATACAAATTAGGATGAGATGAGATGCGTGTATCTTAAGTGGTACGTGGCATTGTATCCCGAGTGCAGACCATACTACCGTCCATTCGGAGTCGGCTATGGAATTTACGTCCGGGTTTCCATCCAATATACCACAAAAGAGAACACATATCCCGCTCATCCAACAATCACATCATGCTTCAAACGACTCTCATGCAATTATATATCAAAATAAATAAAACAACAATAAAGAAGATAAGTAGAAAGGTGCCCTCAGGTCTAACCTCTTTTGTCGTCTAAGAAAGGGCGTTACACGTCCGTTGGAAGGGTGAATGATCCGTTACTCTTTTAGTTCACCAACTCAACGTCTTTCCTCGCTGTTTTTCTGTTCGGGCTGCTGTTTCAAGTTTGTTTCGCTGCTGTTTCGCTGCTACGTTTCAGGTCACTGTCTTGATGGTTTAGCGGACTGTTTTGGGTGATTTTGAAGGCTTAGGGAGGTGCGTTTGTGGGGATTTTTTAGGGAAACTTTATGGAGGTTTTTGGGGGTTTTCTAGGTGATTTTAGGGCTATTTTGTTGGCTAAAGCCGCAGCAAGAACTGACCAGAACAGCAAGCTAAACTCAGCAGTTCACTGGTGCAGTGGGGTGTTTTCAGGGACTGTTTTGGGGCTGCGAATGGGGCTGTGTTTGGAGGGTGTTTAGTGCGACTTTAGGGCTGTGAATAAGGTTTATTTGAGGGTGTTTTAGGGCTGTGAATGGGGGCTGGAACTCGGCAATGGAGGGTTAAGTTTAGGGCTTGGGCGTGAAGGGTGTTGATGAAGGAGGGAAGGTGCGGCAATAGAGGCTATTGGATCTTGAAGGTGCGGCAATGGAGGCTTCAGGGGGCTGCTTGGGCGTGCAATGGAGGCTTAAGAGAGTGCTTTAGGCGTGTGAGAGGGATGTATATGTGCTAGGTTTTGAATGGGGGGTGAAGGCCTCTTTTTATAGGCAAAGAGAGAAGACTTTCCTAATTTGAATAGGAAAGAATCTCCTAATTGGTTCTCCATAAGGAATAGATCTCCTTATTTGGGGTGGTGATTGGATTGGATTTGATTTCTTCTAATTAGGAATGGATTTGAATTGATTTAGGCATGTGTTAAATGTGATTTTGGCTAAATAGGGGAGTGATGGGCGTGAATCACCTTCCTTGGGCATGGGCTTGGTTTGACTTGGGTATTTTGGGTTTTGTTTGGGTTTGGTAAGTGGTTTGTGGGGTTTTGGGCCTAAGATAAGCTTTGAAACGGAAGTCCAACAAGCAACCGAAGCTCAAACAACGAGATTAAATCCATCAAAAATTCTATTTTCCAACTTTACCCTTCCAACGTCCGTTTCCCGCGACTTTCATGACTAAAGAGGTAGTTGCCTCCAGACGAGACTCATCATTGGGCTAATGTGTAAAAATGCAATGCCTACAGTAAGCACTTATGCTATTCCTGGTTATTTTTCATACTCATGGCCTTTATTCTGCTGTTGGAATCCTGGTGGTGGATTGTTCTTTTTCCCTGAAGTGTTGCTCCATGCGAAATCTGGATGATTCCTCCAACTTGGGTCGTAGGTATTGGAATATGGATTGTTTCCATGTCTGTTGAAATTGCTGACATAGTTTACAGTCTCATCAACTTATGGATCCAGTATTAACTTGCATGCTAAGAGTTTCCAGGCATTTGTAAATCTGATCCAGCTTGGCATTCACAACTGAGTTGGCTTCTACTTTGTGGAATCCTGCTATTCGATGGATCATGCTTCTCTCTGTTGGCCACAAGGAATTGTTGTTATCCATTTCTTCAATTAAGTCTCAGGCCTGATCTTCTCCTTTTGCCATTAATAATCCTCTGGTAACAGCATCTATTGTGGTTCTCATTAGTCCAGAAAGCCCATTGTAGAGGGTTTGGACTTGTAGCCACTTTGTAATATTATGGTGAGGATATTTTCGGGCAATTCCTTGTATCTTTCGCATACTTCACAGAGGGATTCTGAGTCATGTTGCAAAAAGGATGTGATGTTGTTCCTCAACTTTGTAGTTCTAGCTGGGGGAAAGTATTTTGCAAGGAACTTGGTGGCAAGAGTGTTCCAACTTGTGATGGAACCAGCTGGTAGTGAATGGAGCCAAGCCTTAGCTCTGTCTTTTAAGGAATATGGGAACACTCACAGACGCATTGCTTTTTCTACCGCTCGGTTGTAATTGAATGTGCCACAAACTTCCACAAAGTTGCTGATGTGGGCATTATGATCTTCAGTTGCATTTCCCCCAAACTGAACTAATTATTGTATCATTTGAATGCATGTTTTGATTTCACATATATTTGCAGGTAATGGAGGAAATACAATACATGATATGAAGCCATCAACCACCGGAATTGTTCTGTCTCGAATGGAAATTGGTGGTGCAACTTCCAAAGGTCCAGGTTCTTGATTGTTCATGTTGATCAATGTTTCTTGATCTTCTCGTTTTTCCCTTCTCAACTGTTTGATAGTTCTTTCAATTTCTGGGTCAAACGGATGGATTTCAAAGTTTCTGTTTCTTCTCATGTAGTGTCTGAGAACCTGAAACACAAGAAAATAAAAATAATAAGTGAAACAAATTGGACACAATTGGAGTATCTAACTCCAAAACTAATAGTAAAAGATAAACAAGGCGCCAAAACTTGATCGGTGGTAAACACACACGTAACGCAAGCGTACTTATCGCTCAAGTAGTATAAAATATATGTAGATCCCACGAGGACTTAATACATATGCTATAAATTTATGAAGCTAAATGTCTACGAGTATCTAATTGATTCAATTGATGGTTGAATGGTGATTTTTATCTAAAACAAACAAGTAAATAAAACTAAGGTAGATTTCAAGATTAACTAATGATATGAAAATATTTAGGGTTGTGAATCCTACCAATATCTTTCTAAGGATGAGTTGATTACCTTAGGCTTGTGTATTATGGCAGTTTATTAACATGGAACACAAAGTTATGCAAAAGTCCATTACGATGGTCAGATGCTAACACCAAAAGTAACCCACTTAACTATATTCCTATGTTAATTATGAAAATTTGAATTCATTATGTTTAAGTTCCAATTATGGCTACCCACGCCAGACAGGTATATTCCTATCCTGGAAGGAAATCTCTACGGTGAGTATGAGATCGTGAGCTATTGTGTCTATGGCTAACCTAAAATCCATTTTCCAAGTTCATTTTAAGTTTACCTAATCAATCTTATTAGTGGCCAATTAAAATGAAGCATTAAGAACTAGACTCAATAAATAAACCAATACATCACACAAGGCATAAGAAAAGTCAACTTATTGAATAATTGATATTGGTTTTCATCACAATCCTAGACAACGTATTTTAGTTACTGCACATATCTAGGACTACTAAAGACATAAATAAATAAAACATCATGCAACTAATTGAATATTAAAAAGGTAAAATTTACAACAATGAAATAAAATGATGGGATTTATGGATCCACTTTTATTATTTCAAATCTAGAAATCTTCCTTATTATAATATATAAATTTGCATTATATTACCAACCGACCATATAGGCGGTATCCTGATTAAGTCAGATTTTAATTAATTCCAACCGACCATAAAGGCGGTATCCAATTAAGTCAGGTTAAAATTAATTTAATTAAGTCCAACCGACCATAAAGGCGGTATCCATAAAATAATGGAGATTAATCTAAACTATTATAATAAAAGTTTCACCTTCACCCGAGGAGAAATAAGTTACCTACTCTTGCTTTTAAGTAAAATATAGAAAGATTTATTACTTAAATTAAAAATTTAATACAAGAAAACTGAAATTAAACAAACAAGATACTCTTCTTAGTATTCTAAGGAAATTCCCCAGAAGAAAGTATGAAGAAAATCATCTGATTTCAGCTTCAATTTATAGGCTTCAAAATCGGCCCGCGTCGCGACGCGACAAGTCTTCTGCGTCGCAATGCGCACTACAGTAAATGGCGACTGTCGTTAGACTGAATTATTTGCTCAATGTCGTGACGTGTGAAGGCTTGGGCGTCGCGATCTGGACATCATGATGACGCAAGTGATGACGCGTGTCAACAGGCTGCATAATTGATGCGCGTCGTGACGCAGAGAAGGTTTCGCGTCACCACGCATGAATATTAAATTTCCTATTTTGTCATTTTTCATCCTTTTTTCGCCGTTTTGGCCTCGATTTGATTCCATTGAGTTCTGAAATCTTATTTATCTATAAAATAACACAAAACACATCAAAATATTCACAAAAATCGAGAAACTATACAAAATATTAAGTAAAATGGGTGATAAATATTGATATCTTATTTAAAGAGTTGTTTGAGTAAAGGTTGTAGTATGGAAGTATGGGAAGTGTATTAGGGTAAACTAGACATGGAAGTGTTGATGTTAGGCCCTGAAATTGGCCTAACATCACGACGCCACACACCCAGCATCGCGACATATACTGGGAAATGTTTACAGATTTATTTATGGAATTGTAAGCATTGCGACGCCCAAGGACTTGCATCGCGAAGCAAAGATAGAGGATGTTCACTGGTTTATCAACATGTGTGAGCGTCGTGACGCCGAAGCGCAGTGTTATAACACATAACGATTATAGGCTCTACCTCAGGTCTGATCAAGTGGGCATCACAATGCCCCAGACCCGGCGTCATGATGCGATACCGGAAAAGTTTAATTACATTTCAGTTTCAATCAAGAATGTTAAGGACCACCTTAAGAGTTTCATATTAATGCACATACACACGATACAATACGTCGCAAGCATAATTCGTCATGTTATGTTGATAGATTAGTAGAATTGAGAAGTTTAGTCTAACTTCGAATCATATTTCATACCTTATATCCAAATTGAGTTTCTCGATTATAGATCATCACATGAACCGCAACATTCTTCGATGAAGCGAAGTAACATCAACCAGATCTTAAAATCTGTGAGTGGACACTCTTTCCTTAAGTTGATTTTCATTATATGATTTTTAAATATCAAACTTACTTTTCTGCATTTAAGGCGTTAGCCAAGTTTACTTTCAAAGTATATTTTGATTATGAATGTTCTGAAAAGTGATCTTTACAAAAGCATGATTTTATGAATTCGAGGCATGGGGGAAAAACTGACCACAGTATGTAACTTGACTCAGATATAGAATTGATGGATAGAGCATGTGCATAAGTGAAGGACTTTGGGGGACGGAGATACGTAACGCCCCTAGATCCTAGTTCAGGACTAGGGATGGCAGATGCCCCTAGATCCTAGTTCAGGGTCAAGCAGTAACATAGATCTGTACTCCTGGTTCTAGTTCAGTGGCTTGGGGGATGACGATATGTAATGCCTAAGACCACTAGTTAGGCGTATGGGGGGACGGTGATACGTAACGCCCTCATGCATCAAGTTTTTCAGAGACAAATATTTCAGAGATGGATTTCAAAGATAGATTTGCAGAAAAATGTTTTTCAGAAAATAGATTTTTCAGAAATGAATTTTCAGAGATAAGTTTTCTAGAGACATGATTTTGAAATGGACAGGAGTTATGAAAGAATTTTCAAGAAAGCTCAGTTTTAAAGAAATGATTCAGACTTTTTCAAACTGAAAAGAGTTTTCAGAAAAATCAGGATTCTTAAAGAAATTTTCCGCTCCAAAACTATGAGATTTCAAATAAGCATTTTAGTTTCAGATTTAACCCGTCCACTCACTTAGATCATTTAAACCATCTAACCCCCAGGTTTACCCGGAGGACGAGCTCGGGAGGATGGATACCGATGGTAGTCACTAGGGTGTTCGGTCCACCAGGTCAAGTCAAGTAAAGTCCAGTTTCAGAAATTTATATAACAAAGTTATGTATTAGTATTCATGTATAGAGTTGTTAAGATAAGTGATGTTGAGTGTTCATTCGTGTGTGTATTATTTTACATTCTATGTCATGAATTTGGGCAATGGTCCCATATATGAGATTATATTTGGAAATAGTATGTATGTGCTTTTCATAGTGAAAATTTCAGAGGCTCAAGGGAGTAGTACGGCTTATTCCCTACCAGTAGCATCTCCAGATTGGGGATGTTACAGTTCTGGTAGTCAACATTTAGACCAAGTCAAATCTGTTATTACTTTTTACAGTGTTAAGGTCATATAAAGACCCATTCTTAAACCTCGAGAAGTTGAAAATGAGTAAATTTTAAAAGGTAAGGAAATAGTTGATGAACCATTACCTATTGTTGATGATAACGATTTTTCACATGCACCTCATTTTCTCAAGCATTGAAAATAAAGAAATTGAATCATTCCCCAGAAATATTTGAAATATTAAAACATGTGAAAGTCAATTTTCATTTGTTAGGTGCTATCAAATGTAAACCATCTTATGCCAATTTCTTAAAGACTTGTGCACCATTAAAAGAAAACATCAAGTAAGAAAAAAAGTTTTTCTACCTGAACAAGTAAGTTCCATTCTCTCAACTGATAATGCATTGAAATACAAAGACCTTGGTTGTCCTACTATTTTTGTATTATTGGAAATCATAAAATTGAACAGACATTGCTTGATCTTGGAGCTAGTTTCAATTTGCTTCCATTTTTGATTTACCAACAACTTAATATTGGCGAGTTAAAACCAACTTCAACTTAACCAGGTGACATCTTCTAAACTCTACTTCTTCTTATTATGACATTGGGGACAATGTCTGAATTTGGTTTGGGGGAGGGGATAGTGAAATAGGTACTTTTTATTTTTATGTTTCGTTATTTTTTCTTTCTTAAAAAAATATTTTTATTTTTGTGTTGTTGTTTTTTGTAAAAAAAAGAGATGTTTTTTATGTTGTTTTTTCTTTTTGTTGTTTTGTGTATAAAAAAATTATTTTGTGTTGATTTTATTTTGTATTTTTTTTTAAAACAAACACTCACAAACCAACAAAAAATTTTTGACTGACCAAATGGAATTGTTGTTCAGAGATGGTAGTGTAAGTAGTTTTCGCTTATGAGAAGCATCTCAATGTGTTTCTTAACAAGTTATTTTTATTTCTTTCTTTTTGAATCATTCAAATTTGTGAATTCTCCATAATATTGATTAAATTTGATTTCCATATGCTCATTTGAGAAGTATTATCAACATACAGGTAACATATGATCATTGGATCGTAAGTGAAAATTTTGAAATATTCAGTTCTCTAGTTTATAGGAGGTAGCACTTAAAGGCAGTGGAATTTTTATTTTTTTTCCAAAACAAAAATGAAACTTTTACTTAGTAACCAAACATCTTACCTTAGCAAAGAGTGATTATTTGCGTAAAACGGTAATGCTTGTGTTAGTTTGAAAAATGATTATAATAATAATCAAGCTTCCACTTAGTAACCGGACATCTTGCCTCAGTAATGTTGGACAATTATGACCCATAGCATCACTATTTGTAAAAGACATTGTGGTTTTTTGTACAAATTAACTATGTGACAAAGGAAATTTCCATTTTAACATTTTGTAAATAGATTACTTGAATATATAAATTATAAAATTCCTTATAATTAGTTTCGGATTAATAAGATATGAGATAGTATCAATCCACTAAAGGTTTAATCATTAAATATCCCTAGTCGTAGTATTATCGAGACTGGACATCGATAATGCGGAATAGGCTACTATTACACTTGTGCGCGTTATGGAAGCGTAGCGATATAGTTCTCATATATTTGGGTTTTGGATAGTCATGCAAGTGTAATATGAGGTTCTGTTTACCGATGGTACGGAAACAGCTTCACTCTGGATAGATACCTCGGAATCCCATTGGTAGTAAGACTATGTGTCTATGAGAATCCGAATCAAGGTAGGTGTATTTGGTCTTAACCTGGGACTTGCATCGCTAATACTTGCAACAATCAATACACTTTGGTTTTGGTCGTCCGGGACTTTAACAGGTTCTGTGTAAGCCTCTTCTGGGTTTATTGAGAATCGTAGTGTATTGTGTGTGATGTCAAGATGGAAGTATCACTTCAGTAATATGGAGATGATGATCACGCAGGGATACAGAACTGGTACTCTAATATGTTGCAACTATCGGGATAATATGATAAGGTCATGATTATCCAATTAAAGAGACTAGTTACTAGTGATCCGATATATGCTTCGTATGGGGCAGAGACAATTCCAGCCCTAGGCCTGGCATGTGACTTCTGATACTGGATCGCAATACGCAATACTTGGTATACTACGCTTGATATAGATTATGTATTCCTTAAAAGAATATTTCTGGAGAATTGGGTAGGCACGGTGCTTTGCTAGAAGCCAACCATGTCTTGTAAATCGGTACGAACGTGGTACCGGGTACGCACGTGTTCGGATAGTCCGACGACCGGATTTACTGCCAACATATCCTGGAATCTCATGGGTCACTTCCCAAAGATTCACCAATGACGTTTCACTCAAACAGAATTAATCTAGGATTAATTATAAGAGAGAGAAAAATTAATCTAGGATTAATTACGGTAAGAATTTATCTGGGATAAAATTCACAAAGAAGAGAGAGAACGATTAATTTGGAATTAATCGATTAAATAACATATTCGATATATTAATTGAAATTAGATTTCAAAGCGGAATTAAAATTAGATTTTAATTCGTGCGAACGAATTAATTTAGAATTAATTCGTAAGCGACTTTAGTAATAATGTCGCAACGGAAAATTCGTTAATTCAGAATTAAACGAACCTGAGCCCGAGCGAAGTTGCGCGTTGAGATTGTTCGACGTAAATTCAGAATTTACAAGTGGTGGGACCCACTTGACTTACATCACACTTTTGATTAGTGATGGAAGTTGTTGATGGTAAAGTGTAAATCTTGCTTTACTTGTTTTTCACTCAACAAATGCTCAACACACTTTGTATTTTTTTAATCATTTGGAATGACTAATACCAACTTGGTTTTTGGTTTTTGGTAATTGGTTTTTGAAATCAAATACACTTAACAAAATTGAAAAACACTCTCTCATCTCCATCTTGCAAAAAACCGTGACTTTGCTCATCTTCCTTAGAAATTTTGTTTCAAAATTTCTTCATTGCTAGCACAAAAAGGAGTCATTCAAGGTGTTAGGGAAACCATTCCCAAAAATTTGGAACACAATGAGAAGCTTGGAGCTCTTCATCAACACCAAAAAGTTTTGAACTTCATACATCCATCCAACCGAGCAATGTAAGTTTTTCCGCAACTTCTTTTAGTATTCACTCGAATCATGACTTAGAAGATCCTTGGCATGTTCTAGGAACCCAAAAATGGTATCAAGAGCCTTTTCTAAGCATGAAATGAACTTAGGTTTTATATACTTTAATTTGGGGTTTTTATGATTTGAGCATGATTTCTTCAAATTAGTTGTTTAGTTGAGCTTGGTTGATGAATTAGATTTATGCATCTTAATATTTGAGAAAAATTGATTGGATAAATTTTCCCCAATTACCTTTCTAAAGCCGAAACTTGAC
>SKCR01034302.1:0-64187 GCA_019454045.1 Zanthoxylum bungeanum
CATTGTGCCTATTGGTACTATATAAGTCTTCAAGGAAGACATACATGGATGAAACATACAACGTACTAAGCTAGGCTTGTAGCGAAAAGGTATCGTCATCGACATTGTGTCGATTACGACTTAACCTTTTAACCGTTGCCATGGTTAAATCCATTTGGATAATGCTTGCTGATGATGCATGTTTCATTCATGAAATATGGCAGCAGAATGCCAAAACTGCTTTCCTTAACGGAAACCTTTTGGAGGATGTTTACAATATCCTGACGGTTTTGTCGTACCAAAACGAGCAAACAAGGTTTGCAAGTTAAATCGATCCATTTATTGATTGAAGCAAGCATTACATTCTTAGAATTATCGTTTTGATGTAATCATAATGGTATATGATTTAATTCAAAAATGAAAAAGATTCTTGTGTATATAAGGAGGTTAGTGGGAGCGCACTGACAATGAATGTCCTAAACAATGATGATATATCATTTCTTGGAAATGATATTCCCATAATACAATCGGTGAAAGCTTAGCTTTCATGAAAAATTCTCCGTAGAATTCTGGGAGAGACAACCTTTATTCTAGGAATAAAGATCTACTGGGATAGATCTAAAGGTTGTTGGTACTCTCCGAGAACTCATACATTGAAATAAATGTACGCGACCTGGTGTCTTATATGCTTTGAGCATATGGAGTCACGATCAGGCCAATCCAAGTGATAGTCATGGATTGATGTTAAGAACATCCTTTAATATCTTAGAGGAACTAAGGATGCTTTCTTAAACTATGGAGAAAGAGAACTTTAAGTGACTGGGTTCACTACTGCAAGTTTCCTAACCGATAAAAACGACTATAAGTCGTAACAACGGTACTATAATTTTGAATAACGGAACAGTGAGCTGGAAATTTTCCAAGCAAGATATTGTTGCCGAATAAACAACAAAAGTGGGTTATTGCTACAGCTGAGGCAGCAAAAGAAGCCATTTGGGTCGATAATATTCCTAATTAGATTAGGAGTAGTTCTGTTAGCAGCTGAGCTAGGCTACAGCGCAGGCTAAAGAATTAATGGTCTCATCAACGATCCAGATATATACTTCAACTATTCATCTGATTCGTTCGGATCATACATCGTGGCGATGTGATGATCGAATAAATCGCATCAGATGATAATCATGTAAATCCGCTGACGAAAGCTTTTCCTCAGCAGAAGTTTGAGCGAATCGTACATAGTTCGGGTGTAGGACACTTGAGTGATTGGCTATAGGCCAAGTGGGATATTGTTGGACAATTATGGCCATAGCATCACTATTTGTACAGATCATGGTGTTGTTGTACAAATTAACTATGTGACAAAGGAAATTGCTCTTTTATCATTTGTAATTAGATTACCAAGATGTATAAATGATAAAAGGTCCATATGATTAGTTCCGGATTGAGATGATATGAGACAGTAACAATCCACAAAGGTTTAATCATTAAATATCCCTAGTCAGAGTATTATCGAGATTGGACATCGATAATGCTTAAAAGACTAGTATTACACTTGTGCGCGTTGTGGGAGCATAACGACATAGTTCTCATATATTGGGTATAGGATACTCATGCAAGTGTAATAGGAGGTTGTGTTTACCGATGGTACGGAAACAGCTTCGCTCTGGATAGACCCCTCAGAATTCCATTTGTAGTATGATTATGTGTCTATGGAAGTCCGAATCAGGGTAGGTGTATTTGGTCTTAACCTGAGACTTACACCGCATATACTTGCGACAATCAATATACTTTGGTTTTGGTCGTCCAGGTCTTTAACAGGTTCTGTGTACGCCTCTTCTGGGTATATTGAGAATCATAGTGTATTGGGTGTGATGTCAAGACGGAAGTATCACTCCAGTTATAGTGGAGATGATGATCACGTAGGATACGGAACTGGTGCTCTTATATGCTGCAGCTATCGGGATATTATGACTAGGTCATATTTATCCGATTATAGAGACTAGTTACCAGAGATCCGATATGTGCTTCGTACGGGGCAGACACAATTCTAGCCCCAGGCCTTGCATGTGACATCCGATACTGGATCGTAATACGCAATACTACGTATACTACGCCTGATATAGATCATATATTCCTTTAAGAATATTTCTGTAGAATTGGGTAGGCACGATGCTTTGCTAGAAGCCAACCATGTCTTGTAAATCGGTAAAAACGTAGTACTAGGTACGTACGTGTTCGGATAGTCCGACGACCAGATTTATTACCAACATATCTGGGGATCTCATGGGTCGCTTCCCGAAGATTCACCGATGACGTATGACTCGCACTTAATTAATCTGGGATTAATTATATGAGAGAGAAAATTAATCTAGGATTAATTACGGAGATATTTTATCTGGGATAAAATATTAATTAAGAGAGAGAACGATTAATTTGGAATTAATCGATAAAATAATATATTCGATATATTATACGAAATTGGATTTCGACGCGGAATTAAAATTAGATTTTAATTCGGGCGAATGAGTTAATTTAGAATTAATTCGGAAGCGACGTGAATAGTAATTTTACTAGGCATAATTATTTAATTGAATTGATTTAATTACGTCGCCGCAACGGAAAATTCGTTAATTCGGAATTAGTGAACCCGAGCCCGGGAGTGTTTGCGGGACCACTCACATTTCGAATTCAAGTGCGGCCCACAAGTCACATCAAGCGTCAAATCATTAGTCACTTTGATTGATGTGATGTCTAGTCACTTTGAGTGATGTGACAACTAGTCACTTTTGAGTGATTGATGGAGGTGGTTGAAGACTTTAATGTCTTGTACCAAAATTTTGAATTTTGGAAAAATGGTAATTGTTTTGGTATTTGAATTTTGGAAATTAAAATAACCAAATACATAACACATTTTCTCTCTCTCTCTTTGAGACTCACGGTTTAGGGAACCATTTTTCCCTCCTCTCCCTCTCTCGGCTTTGAAGCCATTTTCTTCTCCAAAATTCTGCCATTGCCGAATTTTTACAAGAAGGAATGGAAGATTTGTGGCAAATCTCTCCAATGCTAGCACATGAAGAGTCATCCTAGGTAATAGGGAACAAACCCATAAGCATGGAATCACCATTTGCAAAGCTTAGAGCTTGGAGCACACTTAGAGGGATGACCGAAAATCACAAGGAACACAAAGACCACCATTGCCGAGAGCTTCCAAGGAGGAGCCAAAAGTTTTGTGTTCTACGCATCGCAAATCCGATCATTGTAAGTATGATTCTGCCATTCTTTTATGAGTATTCACACATGTTTCATTGCTTGAAATCGATCTTGGGACTAACTAGAAACCCAACAATCCACACAATGTGTATAAATTGAAATATTGTGTGTTTAATTTTATGTTTAATTTTTGAAGGAAAAGTCACAGACATGATGGAAGAAACTCTCGCAAAACTTCACAAACAGATTCCTTCTCTCCCCTAAAACTCTGATGAAAATCTAAAAAGCACGCATCGAAAGAATGAGGCTTCTTATGATCCATTGTATTCCAGTGATATTATTTGGGTAATTGAAGCACGAGTCTGCTTGGCAGTGAGTCATCTAACACTTTCATTTCATACATGTCTGGTTTAGGGTAAAACACATATGCTGAGAAAAGAAGAGCTAAACGATTAGGTGTTTGTTATAAATATGCTCGTCGGACACAACAGTAGTTGCCGTTCTTTATGAATGGTGTATGAAATCGAGAAGATAAAATTAAATTCATTAGATATGGCATGAGTAAGGAGACTTTAGATGACATATCATTGACTCTTGCGACCCATCCTAATGGATATGTTTATAAAGTTATTCTTAATTTACATACACAATTCCAGAAAGAAAGACGACAATACGGTCTTGGGAATCTGACTTAAAAAGACCATGTTTGCCAATTTATAAGAAAATTGGATGGGAAGCCTATCCCCAACCTATAAAAGGCGTTCAAGCCGTTACTAGACGTAAAACCAGAGAAAAGATGTAAGCCACAATCACAACTACTTGTACATATGATTGTTTTGTTTTCCTTGCCTTTAAATAATTGTTTTGATTTGCTTTACTGTTTTAATTTCTTTTATTTTCGCCAATAATATCCAAAATTTTTTACTTTCACGATCTATTTCACTGTTCATCTAATAATTATCATTTGGCAGGTACTAGTGCATTTATTACTCACCCATTTTCAGGATCTATAAATCCAGCTCGTCATTTCTCTATTCAACACATCCAGATAAGAGAAAGAATACAAAAAAATTGGAAACAACTACAAGAAGATGAGTCATTAATATCTGTGTGCTTTGTGGAACTAGTTCTGGATTTAAACTAGAATCTATTGAGGCTGCAAAATAATTGGGTAGAGTTATGGCAGAAAGAAATATGCATTTAGTATATGGCGGTGGCAATCTCGGAATGATGGGGTATGTTTCAAAAAACCGTACACGAATTTGGCAGCCAAGTTTTTGGCATAGGGAAACCTCATCGGAAAATTAAACGGAGAAGAATGCATTGTCTTAGGTATGTCTGAAAGACTTTCTAAAATGATTAATCATGTTGATGTTTTTATTGCTTTACCGGATGGGCTGGGCACGACGGAAGAAATATTGACAGTGATATATTGGGCAAACTTTAACATTCACCAGAAACCCATTGGACTATTTAATGTTGATGGATTTTTTGATTTTCTTTTTGTATTTCTTGAAGATGCCAGAAGAAATGGGTTTGTTTCAAAACCAGCAAAAGATATCTTCCTAAGTGTAAAAACAACCAATAATTTAATTGACCAACTCTTAGCTTATGAACCAAAAATCGACCCTATTCTTTCCAAGTTGAACATGTCTGGTAATGATCGTGGCAAAAAGCGCAAAGTAAATCTGGATCTTAATATTTAGTTTTCTTTTTAGACGTAGATGCTGTACGAACCAAAATTGGGCCAAGGATAAAACCGTCTTTTACCTTAAAGCCCAAATAGTATGCAAAGCCCGAAAGTAAAGACTAGGCCCAAAAATATTTCTATATTATTGTATTACAATTAAGTCGTAAGCTTAAATACAAAACCCCCTAATTATATCAACTACTCTTCTCCTACTTTGCCCGACACAAAACTTATTTCCACCTGCTCAAACTTTCTATCAAATGCATAAGGCACGTTGTGGGACTTACGCCAGCTGCCAAGGATGATAATTTTCATCTATAAATAGGAACAAAATTCGAGAAATAAGGGCAGAGCTTCACTTCTTTCATCCAAGTCTGATACATTTTATATTCAGATACTAGTTCTTCTTCCCATTTTTAAAAGCACTTGTCAACGCCCTCACGGCCACCCAAATAAAGTTGAGGCAGAAACAAACCTCGACTTCACTTTTTATATATTTACTGATCATTTCATACTACTGACTTGGGCGTCGGAGTGTCCCCGGTACCCACCACACCGGTGGGCGGTCTACTCTCATTCATTCTTCTTTGTTTTGCAGGATCGCTAGTGCCCCAAACTTACAAATTCTAATTGAGGACCTCAGCTGAAATCCAGCGTCCACAATTTGGCGCCCACCGTGGGGCCCTAGCGATAATTTGCAGACGAAGATCTTGTATTCTACAAACACTCACAACTTAGCCACTCATGGCTTCAAGCAATTAACAAACACCTGATCCAGTGGCATCACAACTAGCCATGCTACATGATAGATTGAAAGCTTTGGAAGAGGAAAATCTAACCATACGTAATTCCAACATGAACCTTCAAAAACAGTTGGAGCTAGTTCATCATTGTCCCGGCATCATGATACCTCAGATCAACCAACAACCGTATCACTCCAGCTAATCTCTTGGGAGCATTCAATGAAACGACAGATAACATTCCATCAAATGATGGGGACCTAAGGAACCTGCAAATTCTCCAATCAACCAAGCTCAACAAGTTGCCATCACTATGAGAAGGGAAATGAAGGAATTTAAAGAAGCGATTATGTCCAGCCTACCTGGGGTGAAACTACCAATAAAGAATAGCAGAGCTGGAACCATTTCTGACACCCTTTTCACGGAGACCATCACATCCGTTGAGTTACCACGGAAGTTCAGCCCACCAGACATGAAACTATATGACGGATCCACTGACCCAGACGACCATATCATCCATTACAAATACAAAATGATGTCGACTGGCTTAGCTCCTCATCAATGGGAAGCAGGTATGTGCAGAGGATTTGGAGAAACTTTGGGAGGCCCTGCCCTTACATGGTTCATCAACCTACCATACAGATCCATCAAGTCCTATCAACAGTTAGCAGACAAATTTGTGGGGAATTTCGCCAGCTCTTGCAAACTTGAAAAAACTACTGACGATCTCAGTGCCATCCAGCAACGGAGGGGAGAATCCTTACGAAGCTACGTGGCCTGCTTCAATAAAGAGAGGATAATAATTCCAGATCTTCATCAGCCAACAGCTGTGGAAGCTTTCAGAAACGGGTTGCTTTGTGAGAGTGGACTCTATAAAAAGTTAACTAAATTTCGATGCTACACGATGGACCAGGCCATGGCGCGAGCTCAAGTCGAAATCAGATGGGAAGAAGATAAGAGGAACAAAAGGAAAGATAATTCCTCCAACATGCAGAATGAAAGAACGCCCCATACATCCAAGCGACATAAAGAATTTGCAAGTATGATACCTAGGCATCATTCAGAGAAGAGGAGTCACCCAATGAAAGAACATCAGCCCCTCCGAAAAGACTTTGATCGAAGACCTCTGCCATACAAAGCCCAAGAAAGAATTCCGGTAGAAAAGCCAAGACTCCCAGATTACAATTTTTCTATTTCTCCAGGAGAATTAGTTTCGGTACTAAAAAAAATGGGAAATAAGGTAAGATGGCCTCCACGAAACAGAGAAAGCTTCAAAAAGAAAGAAACAAGTAAATGGTGTGAATTCCATCGAGACTACGGCCATACAACGGCTGAATGTGTGGCATTGAGATTGGAAGTCCTCGAGCTGCTGAACAAAGGGTTTCTAAGGGATTTACTTACAGAGAAAGGGAAAGCTACCTTGGTCCAGAGAAATGAGAGGGATGGACATGGAGAGGCTCCAATAACACCTCCACCAATCGACAACACGGTGAATTTCATTTCATGAGGATTGGAGATCAGTGGAATTTCATATTCAGCGGCCAAACGACATGCCAGGGCTATCATGTCAAACATTCATCATTCCACAATATCTATAGAGAAGAAGTTTCCAAACCTGATGATGGAGTTTCCAGACGACAGCAATTCCGGTAACATGAACCATCATCATGACGCTTTAGTAATCTCCCTACAAGTGGCGAATTTTATGGTCAAGCGGGTTCTGGTAGATACGGGATCTTCAGCCAACATCATTTGCAACCGCCTTAGCGGATATGGGAGCTGAACTGGAGAAAGTTAACAAACGAACAACAGTGTTAATCAGATTCAGTGGTGAGCAGAAATTTACTTTGGGAGAAATAAATCTTCCAGTCTACGCAGGAGGGATCAACCAAATAACTACTTTCCTAGTCCTGGATTGTCCTTCAGCCTACAATCTTATCATTGGTAGGCCATGGATTCATGAAATGAGGGCTGTATCATCCATTTATCATCAAATTCTAAAGTTTCCTACGAAGTGGGGGGTTCAGGAAATAATGGGTGACAGGACTGCTTTGAGAGGATGCTACTAGACGACAATGAAAGCCAAGATCCACTCAGCATAGCAATTACAGAGCGGACCTCATTCTTTGGAGCCTACACTTCCAAGTATTGAAGAACTGGATGAGGTCCAAATTCATTCAGAACATACAAATCACAAGACTCAAATAGGAGCAAATCTGGATCCGAAGCTTCGAGCAGACTTGAGTGAATTTCTACGAAAACAACACGACCGATTCACATGGTCGCATGAAGACATGACAGGGATTGACCCTGGGTTGATCACCCATCAACTCCACGTAGATCCAGACTACCCTCCTGTCCGGCAAAAAAGAATAAAGTTCGCCCCAGAGAGGAATCAGATCATTGCTGAAGAAGTCCAAAAATTGTTACAAAATGGTGCCATTAAGGAAGTGCAGTTCCCAGACTGGTTAGCCAATGTGGTGGTAGTACGAAAGAAAAATGGAAAGTGGAGAGTTTGTATTGACTTCACAGACCTAAACAAAGCATGCCCGAAGGATTCATTCCCATTGCCACATATCGATCAAATGGTTGATGCTACAGCCGGACATGAATTGTTAAGTTTCATAGATGCATATTCTGGGTACAACCAAATCCTTATGCATTCAGACGATCAAGAGAAGACAGCCTTTCTGACCAATAGAGGCATTTTTTGTACAAAGTAATGCCCTTCGGCCTCAAAAATGCGGGAGCTACGTATCAAAGAATGGTCAACAAGATGTTCTCTCAACAGATTGGGAAAACAATGGAAGTTTATGTAGACGACATGCTGGTGAAATCTTCGAAATCTGATCAGCATCTGCAGCACTTGGAAGAAGCATTCAACATAATGAATAAGTATGGGATGAAGTTGAACCCAACAAAATGTGCATTTGGAGTAGCCTCTGGGAAGTTCTTGGGATATATTGTCACGCGACGAGGCATTGAAGCAAATCCAGATCAAATCAAATCCATACTCGAAATTCAATCCCCTACCTGCCCAAAAGATGTCATGCGACTAGCAGGAAGAATTGCAGCTTTAAATAGATTCATCTCCAAGTCGACAGACAATAGTTTTATGTTCTTCTCAGCCATTAAAAAAGCAAAAAACTTTGAATGGACTCCAGCCTGTGAAGAAGCTCTTAAAGAACTCAAGCGGTACTTAACGTCACCACATTTGTTGTCAAAACCACTCGACAACGAAAGGCTTTTCATGTACTTAGGAGTCTCAGATCAAGCTGTGAGCGCAGTCTTGATCAGAGAAGAAAACAACACCCAACTTCCAGTCTACTACGTAAGCAAGGCATTGCTCGATGCGGAATCGCGTTACTCACATTTGGAAAAACTAGTATTGGCTTTGGTAATGTCAGCAAGGAAGCTACGACCCTACTTTCAAGGGCACCCAATCACAGTTTATTCAGAGTACCCCCTAAGGAGCATTCTTCATAAGCCGGAGTTGTCTGGAAGATTAACAAAATGGGCGGTCGAGTTGGGAGAACACGACATCACTTACCAGCCCAGAACAGCAATCAAATCTCAAGCCTTGGCTGACTTTGTAGCTGACTTCAGTCCCAATCAGAGCGTTTCGAAAGATGTAGAGGTCAATTCAATCCAGACAACATCGCTTTGGAAGCTTGCAGACGACGGTTCCAGCAATAAGAAATGATGCGGTCTTGGAGTGGTGATCACTACTCCTGATGGTGATTACTACGACAAGCAATCAAATGTGGCTTCAGGGTTACAAACAATGAGGCAGAGTATGAGGCATTGATAGCGGGAATCAGTTTGGCTAAAGAGCTTGGAGCAAGGAGAATAGAAGTGAAATCAGACTCTCAATTGATAGTCAACCAACTCCAAGGTTCATATCAAGCACGAGACCCTCAAATGTCATCCTACTTACTGAAAGTGAAAGAAATCCAATCGACATTTCAAGAATTTACTGTAAACCAAGTTCCGAGAAGCGAGAATACTCAAGCAGACGCATTGGCTACCCTTGGATCGACAATGCATGGGGACAAACCACAATCCATTCCGGTAGTATATTTGAATTGGCCAGCAATTTGGAAAGAGAGCAAAGAGATCACCACCATCACTTCAGACGACTCATGGATGACGCCACTCATGAAATATCTGCAAGATGGACTACTTCCAGAAGACAAAACTGAAGCAAAAAAGATTCAAAGATAGGCGGCAAGATTCACCATATCCAACGGACAATTATTGAGAAGGTCATTCTCTGGACCCTACTTAAAATATCTTACTCATGATCAAGCACAGCATGTATTGTCAGAATTACATGAAGGAGAATGTGGAAATCATTTCGGAGGACGTAGCCTCGCTTTACGCGCCCATTCGACTGGGTATTATTAGCCAACTATGAGAATTGATTCAGCTAATTATACGAAGAAATGTGAGAAGTGTCAAAGGTTCGCCCCGATTTCACATCTCCCTCCTGAGAAATTAAATCCCACTCTCTCCCCCTGGCCATTCATGAAATGGGGAATGGATATTGTGGGGAAGCTACCAACTGCCCCTGGACAACGAGTCTACATGCTGGCTTTAACGGATTACATTTCAAAGTGGATTGAAGCAGATTCCTTTGCCAAGATACGAGATAAAGAAGTCCAATCATTCGTCTGGAAAAACATCATCTGTCGATTCGGCATTCCCAAGGAGATCGTAACCGATAATGGTTCACAATTTATCAGCAATCATTTCCAAGACTTCTGCAAGAATTGGGGGATCAAATTAAGTTTTTCAACTCCTCGCTTCCCACAAGCTAATGGTCAAGCCGAATCTTCCAACAAGGCAATTTTAAACACTTTAAAAAAAAAAGATTAGAAAAGCAAAAGGAGCCTGGGCGGATGAAATACCTGGAGTCTTGTGGTCCTATAGGACGACTGTCCGTTCCTCCACAGGAGAAACTCCTTTTTCTCTAGCTTTTGGAACGGAAGCGGTTATACCAACTGAAGAAAGCATACCATCTCCCCGCTACCAATGGCTCAACGATGATGCAAATCAACAACTTATGAATTTGAACCTGGAGACAATGATGAATTGAGAGATCGTGCATCCGTTCGACTAGCAGCACATCGACAAAGAATGACCAGATACTTCAACAAAAATGTCAGAAGCAGAACATTCAAGGAAGGGGATTGGGTACTACGAAGAGTTTTTCAAAATACAAAAGAAATTAGAGATGGTAAGTTGGGGCCAAATTGGGAAGGGCCATACATCATCACAAAAGTTGTTGGACATGGAGCCTACAGATTACAAACGACAGAGGGGAGACAAATTCACAACAGTTGGAATGCGATTCACCTTAAGCGATTTCACTGGTAATATATGCATGCTTTTATTTAAATTTGAAAAATTAAAGTAGATTACTACTTTGTGTATTGTGATTCGACATAATAAAAAAACTCGTTTGAAATTCATCCAAAGATATCATTAAGCCATTAATTGTTCAAAAGGCGATAACAAAAAGTTAAAATTACAAGAAGTTCAAATTTCCGGAGCAGCTTCTTCCGGAATACATTCAGCAGCAACTTCAGACGCAGGAATGTCTTGAACTTGTCCAGTCGGCTCACCCTCCATTCGAATAAGTTCTTCAATCTTCTTGTCCATCTCTTGAACTCCAGCCGCTTCATTGGCGTCAATTATTTCTTTCTTAGCTACTTTAGAGTCGACTTCCTCACCTTTCTCTTCCTTATCACCCTCGTTGGAAGAAGAAATTTCTGCCAATAATCGATCAAACTCTTGAATCCATTTCTCTGGTTCCCAAGCGACGGTATTCCCTTCAAGGAAATCCTTCATCAGATTACTTCGTTCTTTCATCATAGATTCCAGAGCAATCCCTTCAAGTTGCTCAATTAACTCACCATTCTCCTTTGTCACATTTTCAAATGCTTCTTTATAACGTCCAATTGTAACCTCTGAAGTTTCCCTCTCCATCTTAAGAGTAGCCTTCACCTCCTTCAACTCATTTTCCAATTCTTCATTCTTTTTTCCAAACGACTTCATTTGGACCATCTCCTTTTTCATTGCTGCAAATGATTTTTCCATTTCTCTTTGCTTCCTGAGATTTGATTCGACATACCGTTGCATGAACAAGTTACACTCCATTGCCTGAAAAAAGCATTCGATTAGAATCCATTCTACAAATTATAATAAACAAATTTTATTTACTTTCTTACCTGGTAATTTAGAGCCGCAGCCTTCTTCATTGTCTCGACGGGGCCAATTTTGGATAGTCTTTGCTCATCCTCTTCCAGCAGAAGCTTCTTGATAAAAGGGTCAAGGCTTGATGGATCAGAAATTGCAGTCGACCCTGATGGAATCCTGACAATTATATTGTCAATGTCCTCAATTTCAACCGCTTTCATTTTTCCCCCTTTGACGATGATTTCAGTCGACTGCCATTTAGCCTTGGGAGTTCCAGTCGACACAACCTGTTGTAATTCAGGAATCTCCACCTCTGGCTCCTTTATCTTAAGCTTCCTAGCCTTCTTTCGGCTTTTTAATTCATCAATTGATGCTACCTTTATTGGTCTCGACATCATGTCCTCTGCGCATAAAATTCCTTTTGGAGTTAAAGTCTTTATAAACAACACCTTTCCGTACAAAGCTTGAATCGACCAAGTACAGTAGATGACTTCCAATACGTGTTTACAAAGTGCCAAAAGGGTAGATGTACCTTCTGATTCGAAGATTTCTTTCCACACTAATGTTGCCCTTAATCTCTTCTCTACCAAGACTATTCTTCAATCTCTTTGTTCGACGGGAATGGCAAGAAGAGCTTTAGTATAGGATAAAATTTGAGGAGTTTTGTCGAATAATCTGTTTCGAAATGGACCTGCAAAACAAACAATACACACATTAGCGTCAAACGATAACCACATTGATAAGTTATCAATAATAGAAAGAACTGATACTCACTAAATACACTCCGATATTCTGAGACACGACCCATTCCTGTCGACCCAAAGATACCCTCATTCCTCACAAAGAAATAATCTGACTCCCAATTACCCCTATCATTCGTTGGAAGCCCCATTACTATTTGTTCTCTCTTACGACGAAGATACAAAGTATACCTCCCTTTTTCAGTTAAGTGCTCCTTTAGGTAGTATGAATATACTACATCCTTCACCTCAAAGAACACCCCTTGTTCAAATGCTAAGCATTCAATCGACAATAAAATCCTCCAAGCGTTCGGCATCAACTGTGAAGGAGCGATCCCATAATGATCCAAAACTTCCCAAGCTAACCTTGGAATGGGGAATCTAAGCCCATTAGCAAACGGCCCTACGTAAAACCAATCCACCCAGGAATTTTATAGTCAATTCGTTCAGTCGGCATGGGTACTCTCAACTCCATTGATCTAGGAAATCTGTACTTACTCCTAATTTCCATCAGCATACCATACGTCATTCGACTAGCTAGGTTCTTGGTCAGCAAGTTGGTTGGCTCACTTGTACTAACTGCTCCACTCAACTCCCCAACTGCTGCCAAAGATCTTATAGGAATTGCATGCACAGGAATTTCACGCGACAAAATGGTAACAGGTCCCTCCTCGGGAAATTCTTGACACGACCAATCCCTTAATAATTTTTCTTCAGTAGATTCACTCGACGATACTTCTAAAAATTTATTTATCTGCTCACCTAAACTTTCTAAGGAATCTCCACTCGACATATATTACTCGACAAGTTTACAAACAAATAAAATCTAAGGATTAGATTTCCTAAGGATCAAAATTCTACCCAATTCACCAAACAAAATTTCCATCAAACAACATATGTTTCGAAGATCAAACTTCCGAGTTTGGCTAAGAACAGTTTGAAGCTACTTTTGAACATTCAAAGGAAATGAAGAACACGAAAAAAGTTATGAATAGTACCTTGGAACCTTGAAGCTTCTCTCCCAACTCGTTGATCTTGTGAATGAAACAAATGAACCCATCAAGCCACTCTTATACTACTACTTTTGGCGGTTCTTTTCCCGCCAAAAGACTCCTCGTTATTCGCGTTAGGTTTTACTTCATTAAATGACACGTGGAAGATCTAGGAAATGTAAAATATATCGTCGAATAGAATGATGAATTACATTCAAGATTATTACAACTAGACATCTCTTGCTCTCAGCAACATCAACAAAATTCTCTTCACAACCGCCTTCACCGTTTGACACGACATCATTAGATATAAAAAACGCATTCAATTTTGTCGTTCGACACTATATCACCCCAGAGGCAAGTATAAAGGTTGCTTTCATTCAAGAAAAACAATTGGGCAAACCCCGGTGCGAGCCTCATAATCACTCGACACATGATAAATATATTAAATAGACTATGCATTCGACACATTTGAAGAAATAACAAATATTCGTCATGGAATAAATTCCTGAACCTACATTCAGTTCAGTCGACCAAGGGACATCCCCCATGACTCTTGTCGAGTCAAGTGGAACTCCTGAACGTACATTCGGTTCAGTCGACCAATGGACATTCCCCATGACTCTTGTCGAGTCAAGTGGAACTCCTGAACCTACATTCGGTTCAGTCGACAAAGGGACATTCCCCATGACTCTTATCGAGTCAAGTGGAACTCCTGGACCTACATTCGGTTCAGTCGACCAAGGGACATTCCCCATGACTCTTGTCGAGTCAAGTGGAACTCATGAACCTACATTCGGTTCAGTCGACCAATGGACATTTCCAATGACTCTTGTCGAGTCAAATGGAACTCCTGAACCTACATTCGGTTCAGTCGACCAAGTGACATTCCCCATGATTCTTGTCGAGTCAAATGGAACTCTTGAACCTACATTCGGTTCAGTCGACCAAGGGACATTCCCCATGACTCTTGTCGAGTCAAGTGGAACTCCTGAACCTACATTCGGTTCAGTCGACCAAGGGATATTCCCCATGACTCTTGTCGAGTCAAGTGGAACTTCTGAACCTACATTCGGTTCAGTCGACCAAGGGACATTCCCATGACTCTTGTCGAGTCAACTGGAACTTCTGAACCTACATTCGGTTCAGTCGACCAAGGGACATTCCCCATGACTCTTGTCGAGTCAAGTGGAACTCCTGAACCTACATTGGTTCAGTCGACCAAGGGACAGTCCCCATGACTCTTGTCGAGTCAAGTGGAACTCCTGAACCTTTATTCGGTTCAGTCGACCAAGGGACATTCCCCATGACTCTTGTCGAGTCAAGTGGAACTCCTGAACCTACATTCGGTTCAGTCGACCAAGGGACATTCCCCATGACTCTTGTTGAGTCAAATGGAACTCCTGAACCTACATTCGGTTCAATCGACCAAGGGACATTCCCCATGACACTTGTCGAGTCAAGTGGAACTCCTGAACCTACATTCGGTTCAGCCGACCAAGGGACATTCCCCATGACTCTTGTCGAGTCAAGTGGAACTCTTGAACCTACATTCGGTTCAGTCGAACAAGGGACATTCCCCATGACTCTTGTCGAGTCAAGTGGAACTCCTGAACCTACATTCAGTTCAGTCGACCAAGGGACATCCCCATGACTCTTGTCGAGTCAAATGGAACTCTGAACCTACATTCGGTTCAGTCGACCAAGGGACATTCCCCATGACTCTTGTCGAGTCAAGTGGAACTCCTGAACCTACATTCGGTTCAGTCGACCAAGGGACATCCCCATGACTCTTGTCGAGTCAAATGGAACTCCTGAACCTACATTCGGTTCAGTCGACCAAAAAATACATTCCCCATGACTCTTGTCGAGTCAAGTGGAACTCTTGAACCTACATTCGGTTCAGTCGAACAAGGGACATTCCCCATGACTCTTGTCGAGTCAAGTGGAACTCCTGAACCTACATTCAGTTCAGTCGACCAAGGGACATCCCCATGACTCTTGTCGAGTCAAATGGAACTCTGAACCTACATTCGGTTCAGTCGACCAAGGGATATTCCCCATGACTCTTGTCGAGTCAAGTGGAACTCCTGAACCTACATTCGGTTCAGTCGACCAAGGGACATCCCCATGACTCTTGTCGAGTCAAATGGAACTCCTGAACCTACATTCGGTTCAGTCGACCAAAGGACATTCCCCATGACTCTTGTCGAGTCAAGTGGAACTCTTGAACCTACATTTGTTTCAGTCGACCAAGGGACATTCCCTATGACTCTTGTCGAGTCAAGTGGAACTCTTGAACCTACATTCGGTTCAGTCGACCAAGGGACATTCCCCATGACTCTTGTCGAGTCAAATGGAACTCTTGAACCTACATTCGGTTCAGTTGACCAAAGGACATTCCCCATGACTCTTGTTGAGTCAAATGGAACTCCTGAACCTACATTCGGTTCAGTCGACCAAGGGACATCCCCATGACTCTTGTCGAGTCAAATGGAACTCCTGAACCTACATTCGGTTCAGTCGACCAAAGGACATTCCCCTTGACTCTTGTCGAGTCAAGTGGAACTCTTGAACCTACATTCGGTTCAGTCGAACAAGGGACATTCCCCATGACTCTTGTCGAGTCAAATGGAACTCCTGAACCTACATTCGGTTCAGTCGACCAAAGGACATTCCCCATGACTCTTGTCGAGTCAAGTGGAACTCTTGAACCTACATTTGGTTCAGTCGACCAAGGGACATTCCCCATGACTCTTGTCGAGTCAAGGGAACTCCTGAACCTACATTCGGTCAGAATCGACCTACATTCGGTTCAGTCGACAAGGGACATCCCCATGACTCTTGTCGAGTCAAATGGAACTCCTGAACCTACATTCGGTTCAGTCGACCAAAGGACATTCCCCATGACTCTTGTCGAGTCAAGTGGAACTCTTGAACCTACATTCGGTTCAGTCGACCAAGGGACATTCCCCATGACTCTTGTCGAGTCAAGTGGAACTCTTGAACCTACATTCGGTTCAGTCGACCAAGGGACATTCCCCATGACTCTTGTCGAGTCAAGTGGAACTTCTGAACCTACATTCGGTTCAGTCGACCAAGGGACATCCCAATGACTCTTGTCGAGTCAATTGTAACTCCTGAACTACATTCGGTTCAGTCGACCAAGGGACATTCCCCATTACTTATGTCGAGTCAATTGTACTCATGGATCTTCATTATGTTCAGACGACCAGGAGTCAATCCTCATAAGGCTCATGTCGAGTCAAGATGGAGTCCTAGACTTCCTTTTCCAGTTGACACAGGTTGTATGATATGTACTCATGAATCTTCATAATGTTCAGTCGACCAGGGGACATTCCCCATGAGTCAAGTCGAATCAAAGTCTAGGACTAAGACTTCCTCTGCCCAGATGATGCATGCGATATATTCCAGAACCCACATTTTGCATATACTCTTATAAACCATTCGACAGATGGTGATACATTCTTACCACATGCTTTTATGATTAGCATCATATGACACAAATGTATATACTCTCTAAGACAAAAAATTTTGACTTAGAGAGTAAGGGACAAACTGTACGAACCAAAATTGGGCCAAGGATAAAACCGTCTTTTACCTTAAAGCCCAAATAGTATGTAAAGCCCGAAAGTAAAGACTAGGCCCAAAAAGATTTCTATATTATTGTATTACAATTAAGTCGTAAGCTTAAATACAAAACCCTTTAATTATATCAACTACTATTCTCCTACTTTGCCCGACACAAAACTTATTTCCACCTGCTCAAACTTTCTATCAAATGCATAAGGCACGTAGTGGGACTTACGCCAGCTGCCAAGGATGATAATTTTCATCTATAAATAGGAACGAAATTCAAGAAATAAGGGCAGAGCTTCACTTCTTTCATCCAAGTCTGATACATTTTATATTCAGATACTAGTTCTTCTTCCCATTTTAAAAGCACTTGTTAACGCCCTCACGGCTACCCAAATAAAGTTGAGGCAGAAACAAACCTCGACTTCACTTTTTACATATTTACTGATCATTTCATACTACTGACTTGGGCGTCGGAGTGTCCCCGGTACCCACCACACCGGTGGGCAGTCTACTCCCATTCATTCTTCTTTATTTTGCAGGATCGCTAGTGCCCCCAACTTACAAATTCTAATTGAGGACCTCAGCCGAAATCCAGCGTCCACAGATGCAGTAGTCAATTCCACGCTAACCACGTGATATCTTCTAAACTCTTCTTCTTCTTTTTCAGACATTGGGGATAATGTCTCAATTAGGTTTGGGGGGGAGAGGATAGTTGACTAGTTTGTTTGTTTGTTTTTTGTATGTTTTTTTTTTATTGTTGTTTTTGCTTTGTTGTTTTTATATTCAAAAAAAAAACTATTTTGAAATTTTAAAATTTTTAACAATCCAAGTGGAATTATTGTTTTGAGATAGCTGTTTAAGGAATTTCCGCTCCTAAGACGTATCTCAGTAAAATTCGTAACAAGTTAATTTTTGTTTATTTCCTTTTGAATTATTTAAATTCATGGATTCTCTATAATATTTACTAAATTTGATCTTCATATGCTCATTTGACATGTATTATCAACATACATGGTAACATACGAACATTGGTTGTAATTGAAAATTTTATAATATCCAGTTCTCTAGTTTATTGAAAGTAGCATCTAAAAGCGATGGAATTTATATATAAAACAAAAGAGAAAAAAATAATGTGTATATAAATAATTAATCATGCTCTTACTTAGTAACCGGACATCTTGTCTCAGTAAGCGGTGATTGTTCGCGTTAAACGGTATAACCTGAGTTAATAATAATTTAGTTTCTAGTTAGTAACCGTACATCTTGCCTCAGTAAGTATTGATTTTTCGAGTCAAATAGTAGAGCTTTTAACATCTAAGATTCGAGCAATTAAGTCTGTAGGGGTGTCTTAACACCTAGTGCCCTAAAGCCAACTGGTTTGAGAGACACTTGCCTAAAGCTCGTTACAAGGATTGAAGATGTTGTAAATTTTAAAAAAAAAACAAAGAGAAAGTTCCACTGCCAAAAAAATGTGAATTCTAATATAACTTTAGTACAAAAATATACTCTCTTTTCAACTACACTTATAAATATTGTGGGCACAATGAATTGATTAATACCTTGTTGGTTTTGTATATGGAGAATGGTAAAACGTATAGGAGAATTTACTTAGTTAGTAATTTAGAAAGAAAAAAAAATTACTAACTTGGATAAGAATTTTTTTTCTTAGTTCTATTACTCACTTGTTTATTTTGTTTTTTTTTATTTAGTTTTGTGTGATTGATTGTACATTTGATTGACGTTTATGGTATCGTCGATGTAAGCCCTCACGAGACTATATCTCGTCCATTAGGGACACCTAGGGGTTTAAAAGCTTGTTGCATACGCTAAATACAATCGTGATCCCTGCGAAAGTGGCTTAGATTAATTTAGTCTTAGTTACTTATTTCATTTTAGTTTTTTTTTTGTTCGAGGACTAGAAAAATATTAGGTTTGAGGGTGTCATAAGCGGAAAATATATCAATATTTACCGCCTCTTTAACTTAATATTTTGTATAGTATCTCGAGATTTATTAATGTTTCGATGTGTTTTTAGTTTATTTACAGATAAAATAAAATCGGGACTCAATGGAATTAATTAGGACGAAATGTGGAACAAAGAAGGGTAAGAACTGGACTTGACATTTAGATTTTGGAGGTTGGAAACTTGAAATGGTGTCTAACGGAGTACAATTTCGGAAATTTCAACTTTTCATAATTTTCATATTTTAGTCGTAACGTTTTACTTTGATATCGGATTGAGGTGATTTCAGTTGCAAATGAAAGAAGACTCAAAGACCTACAACTTTGATGTTCACAAGAGTTTCTAATTCTGCTATTTTCAAGATCGAAATGGATGATGAAGTCAGATACTGCATATAATTGTAATTATTGGAAAATAAAATAAAAATTATATTAAATAAAATCAAATAAATAAATAAATTAATGCCACAATTAACTTTAGGTGGATTGTGACAAATGTTTGGTAAAAGATCAATAAAAAATCAAAAGTAAAAAAAATAAAAAAAATTGTAAAAGTTTGTTGTTTGTATTTGATTTGAAAAGTTTTAATGAATAATTGAGAGATGGGAACTTTTACTATAAATGGAGGTGTTCACCTCTCATTTGCTTCATGCTTCTTTCATTTTCTCTCATGAAGAATTTGAAAGAAGTGTCTTGTATGTTTTATTTTTAAGCGTTCTTCTATTTTCTTATTTTTTTAGTAATAAAATTATGTGTGTTTTTATTCAAAGCATGAGTATGTAATTTCTTTTTGCTGGAGTAAAGAGTGAAACTCTTAAAATGATAATTTAGATTAATCTCCCTTATTTTATAATATATAAATTTTTAACCCCCCCCTGCAGAGACGTTACCGGCAGGTGATGGATCCCCACTACCACCATAAGCCTCTAACTAATAGTAAAATTTCTTAACTATTTCTCTGACAATATTACTATAATAGACATTAATTAAATTATTTCTTGAACCAATTAACATCGTACGAACAACTTACAAACTTTAAATAAATACTTATACCTTATATAGATGACATTATATACCTCTAGACTTGACTCACACCGACATATATGCATTCTATCTGAATGCGAACAACAACTTAGCATGAAAGACCCATACTTTAGTGACTGCAGTAAACTCAACTCCTCGAACTCAGGCTCTTGTTCGATTGTGGCTCACCGGATAAAGTTACCTGCAAAACAAACTGTGGAGTTTAGGGGGGTCAGATCGTTTGAACGACCTAGTGAGTGGATACTAAAAATAACAAACCATAAGAAAAATTTAAAACATATCCATAAATCATTTTCATGCATATATCATCAAAAACATATCAAGCGCTCAACGACCAAGTCGTGCTCCTAGACTGAGCGAGGAACGAACGATCCCTTATCGACAAGGTAGCGGGTCATACCATTTCAGATGGATGAGACCCTAACGATCACCCCGGTGGAAACATATGATGAGTCATAAAAACATGCAATGAGCATCGGGATGGAAATATAACAATGATCGATCATCTCAGCGGAAACATATAGATAGCTCAGAAATCATAAAAGCAGTAAACAAGCGCTGAGACGGAAGCATAAAAACATAATGCATATTCTTCATCAATTTAAAACCTCAAAACTTGAAAATAAATTTAAAACATAAGACAATAAAATATAAAATAAAGCATCCACTCACAATGCTGTGGCAATTCGAGAGCGGTACACGGTGTGGAGGATCGTCGAGTATCCTGGCATTGATCTAAAGCCAAAACAAATGTTAGTTTCTATAACTCAGAATATTTTCATATGGAATAAAAGAATATGTAATGCATGGACTCTTAATCTTTCTGAATATATGAAATATTTATGGCATCTATGAATTTTACGACTTAGGTTTCGAGTTACGCAAGTGTGATAGCGAAATTTCAAATTTTGCCCAATCGTTAAAATCCTCTGCTCAATTGTTAACTTCAAAAATTCACTGTGATTAATTGAGATGGAATCTAGAGTTGAAATTTTAATATAATGGGATTTCATGTGTCTAGTTTATGTCCGTTTTTACGGATCTCAGTTTCGATCGCGGAAACTCAAGTACTAAGGCGAAATTCAGAGGTGGTCAGAAAACAAAAACTGGGTGTATTCGCAGCAAGTTACCCAACTTCGAAAATTCGGCGTGGCTTCATCCTAAATCCAAAAATTCTTATTTTCGGATATGTTACTCACTTATATCTCTTTTCTACTCAGAAGTTTACAGTTCATCATTTGGGCATCAAAAACGCAAGTTACAACCAGTTTATTACAACGTGTTCAGAATGTGACTTCATTAAACTTACTGCCCAACATATCAATTTCACCCCTCTATTAACTTTTATAAAATTTGATCATCACTACCCGTACATAAAACTTGCTAGAGTGCTAAGTTTTCATTTAGTATGGCATTTCATCGAACACTAAGCGTCAAATGCCCAAATCTCGCAATTTTATTATCTTAGACTACCAACAATGGAATACTCCTACAATGAGAAATACCCATGGACGGATATACTTATACAACCAACCCTCAAATTCTCCAAATTTAAATGCAAACAACATTGAACCAGTAAATCTTACATTACTAGTTACCCATAAACAAGGTTTATTAATCAATTATCAAAAGTATTTTCACCAATGGCTTCTCCATAGGCTAGCCGAAACTACCCAACCTTCCAAGCTCCAAACTTTTCTTCATCAAAGCACAATACAACACACATTATTTCAAACAACAACATATCATCACTTTAGAACTATCAATTCTTCTAACCCACGAAATAAATTAAAAAAAATATCATTAACCCATTTCATACATCATCAAGTAAAACCTAAATTTACAATTACTAGTATGATTCAAAAGTTAAATAGTCCAAAAGAAGAAAGAAATTAAAGATATTTACCTTGAAAATTGAAAATCCAAAAGCCCCCAAATTTCCTTCAGGTTTCGGTTATGGAGTGAGAATTATAGGGTGGTTTTTTTTTTTTTGGTTCCACTTGAGCGTTAAATGTATTATAAGTATTGCTAATATTTTAACCAGTATTAGGCCTTTATTTTGCTTCATGCCCTTTTTACTAGTGCTAGGCCTCTTATGCCCAATTATGAATAAGGTCTATTAGCCCATTATATCGTCTCCAAAATTTTCTTTAAGCTCGGAGAGAAAATTTTGTATCTGAGTTACCAATATACGATTTTAACCATGTAGTAAAATTTGATCATCACAATTCTTCCCTCCCTTAAAATGATTCGTCCTCGAATCATATTGGACCTATAATAAATCTCATGGTCGAGTTAAGCAGCAACCAAAGAATTAATCTTTCAACGATTTTTCAGGTTCTCATGTGGTTATGTATACTTGTCAACACCACTAGTTTATCGAAATCCGAACAAATTGTACCAACTACATTCTTTGCTCCTTATCTGAAGGTTATTTCGATCAGTTCCATAGACAACGGATTTGACTATAAACTCCTATTCCAGCTAGATAAAACGTAGTTCATATAACTCAATATTCCTTGGTTCGAAGCTTTTGTAATATCAACTATCCAAGTTCTTACTTGTCATAATGTAGCCCCTTTCAAGGTTTTTTTGTGTGTGTATGTGTGTGTGTATATATATATATAGTTGATGGCTTGGGTGTAGCTAGGGTGTCTCTACTACCTCCTGAATTTACTGTACATACAACCTCATCCGGAGACTACTACCATAAGCGGTCTATACGGCATCGCTATCTCGTCCCTGTACAGTCTGACATACTAGGATACTTAGATATAATTAAATACAAGAAGAAGATATGCAGCCGAGATCAATTTACCTATACTTCCTCTAATTGGCTCATATTCCTTAGAAATTAGAGAGGTCTTACTTGTTTCATCCATTCTTAGGGTTAACAAGGGTTAAAATATTCCTCTTACTAACCTACTACTCTCTATTCCTTCTAGTTCAATGAATAGGCTACTCTTACCTCTCATTTCGTAGTATCTGTCTCTCTTGGTTTCTTATCTGATGATGACTTGCGATCCTAACCATATAAAGGACATAGATTTCTCCCAATAATGCATATTTTTATTCCTATATCAATAGTATAACCTGCTTATCCTGCTACTTTCAAAGTCTTTTAACTCTCCATAAATGATAAGCGGCTCCATATATCTTCTTTATTCTTGGAGAAAAGATGATCAAATCCCTTAAAGATGACATTGTATATATTTTTGCTCTCTTAAAGGAATAGTCTTTATGGAAAATTCTTTCTAACAATCCACCTTTTGTAACGAGCCAGGTTATTTTAGTAATTTTTGCGTAAATTATATTTTCCAACGCGTGAGACCGCGTCCGAGCACGAAGTTTATTTTACAGTAAAATGTGAATTATTGCAAGGGATGAGTTAAAAGATATTAATGATTAATTTTTGAGGGGACAATTGGGATTTATCAAATAGATATATATATTATATATATCTAGATTTGTTTTTCATACACATTTAATTGTTTTAGAAAATTCTACACACAAATATAATACATATATTAAACTCACACCACACATTAATGAACACACGCACACGTGTACACAAAAGACACACACACATTTTAATATCACACGCACACAGCAGCACACACACAGAGCAAGAACACGGACATAGAGAGAGAGAGCAGAGACGAAAATAGAAGGGAGAAGAGAACGAGCAGAAACCGAGAGGGAAGAGAGAAGAAAGATATGGCCGAAGAAGAAGGCAAAGGAGAAAGGTTAGGCCGAAAACAAAAAACAAAGAGAAGGACGAAGGATGAGAAAGAGAAAGAGCAGAGAGGAATTACCGAAAAGGAGGAAAGAGGGATTTCGCAATTGGACTTCTAATTTCAATCTGGGATGAAAATAGTAAGTAAATTATGCTATGATTTCTTTGAAATTTTATAATCGATTCATTTAGGGTTTTTAATTGGTTTCTAAAGTTTGCCCAGTAAGTGGATTATGAACATACATATGTGTATTATGTTGGGGGTGAATTTATTTAATGAAGTATGAAAAAGTAAACTATACTTGGTGATTAGTATGAATTTAGAAGGAAATTTTAAGATTAAAGGAGTTGTATAATTTGGGGGGAAGATTGGCAGTAGCCTTAGAAGTTACTTGAGTTAGGGCTTATGAAATTGAATAGGTTGTGTTATGAATAAATGTTCTTAGTAGTGTTGATGGGGATGCTGTTGATAATATTAGGCAGTAAAATGGACAAAATGATAGTTTGATTTTGGGGCTGATTTCGGTAATGAAGGGGGCTGGGTTTTGCTGTGTTTTAGACATGAAAATATGTAATTTTAATGTTGAAATTCATGCTAGAAATGGCCGGATTAAAAGGGATGATTAGGGCAGTGAGTAAAGACATTAGGTAGTAAGTTCTGTGTAGCAGCGTAATTTGAACAGTTCTTACTATTTCAGCCGCTAAATAAATTGTAGACTTCCAATTGATATACCGTAAAATTCTACCGGAACTAGACTCATAAAGGAATAACATATTAAAGATTCAGAATTGCTTGATTAAGGATGAAGTTATAGTAAATTTCGAAACTTGGCTGCCATGTGTGTGAACTGATTCTGTCCTCAATCGAATAATGGGTATTAAATCAGTTATAACTTGGGATTTAGGAAACTAAATTGAAGTTCGTAGAAATCCACATAATTAGACACATAGAGGATTATGTGATAAAAAGATCAGCTCTTAATTTAATCCTAATAAGGCGTAGTAAATTTTCAAAGTTAGGTAATTTATAGTGTATATTTAGCGCTATGACAGAATTTGAGTTTGCGATACCTTAACTTACATATATTCGAATGATTCTCTGTAAATCCGTAGGGAACCTTAATATGTTAAATTCTTAGCTAGCATATCTTATTTCATTTATTGTGCAAAAATTACTTTGTACCGACCTATTATAATAAATTTAGTTGTTTATAGATCAACGGCAGGAGTTCTAATCATCATCAACTCTGTGGACATTTCTAGTTTATTTCTAAAACTGTGAATGGATTCTTAAGTTATATTTAAATATTTTAAATATTATTTCACTTATGATTTTATGATTATATTGATAATACTTGAGATAAGCTTTGAGTGAGACATTTGTGATGCTTAGCCTCATTTTGAATTATGACGATTTTGAGATAAGTTGATATTTTTGAAAAGGTTATGATAACTTTAATATGATTTCGATGGTTGGAGATGATTTTAACGATGTGAGAAGTATATGCATATGTACGTTGTTGGTAGTATGAATGTATGTTATATTAATATGTTTGAGTGTGGGCAAGCATATTAATGATATTTTGAGTATATAGATCATAAAATAGTTGCAGATGGAATAGAAGCATGTAATAAAGTATGGTGGTGATTAGTGAAAGCATAAGAAATGTATAGGCATGTTGTGCATTATGATTTTCATAAATTGAGTTGAAATAAAGAATGGTTTTGAAATTTAAGAGTTTTAAAGAAAAGTTTCAGATGCTTTTGAAAGAAAGGTTTTTCGGAAAATGATTTTTACAGTTTTAAGATTTAAAGCATGATTTTATGTTTTTCGGGGCATGAGGGAAAAACTCACCCCAGTATGTAACTTGAGATTCAGTTGGAATTGACGGATATCATATGGATTCGGGATTTGGGATTTGACCCATCCCAGCTGTACACTAATTGGAATTGTCGGATTTAGACACATGTGCACATGTGGAGGACTGGGGGGACGCTCCTAGATCCTCAGCGCTCAGATGGTACATTCCTGGGCGGAGATGAGCCTACGGGCGGAGATGCGCCTTCGGGCGGAGATGCGCCTACGGGCGGACCAACAGGCGGAGATGCGCCTTCGGGCGGAGATTTGGTTTTCAGAAAAAAAGATTTCAGATTTCAGATATCAGTTTTTCAGAAAAGGAGTTTTGAGATTTCAGATCTTTAGAAAACATTTTTTAAGATACAGATTTCAGTCTACAAATACAGTTTTCAAAGAGATTTTCTGTAAAGAAAAAGTAAAATAGAGTTTTTTAGAAAATGGTTTTCAGAAAAAGTTTTCAGTAAACAGTTTTTCAGAAAAGGTTTTCAAGAGAATTTTTATAAAAAAAGCATAGCATGTTAAAGTATAGTTCAATTCATAAGTTATGCATATAGATCACACATTCTAGAAACCATTTGAGATGCATATAGCCGACATTAACGCATGTTAGCATTATTATGTTTATATGTTGTTGACGGCTGATTTTGGTCTCAGGGCAATATGAGAATATTACTCCCGAGACAATCCTCCCTCAATAGTGAATTTGTTTGGTTATGGGGGACCAAAAGCAAACTTAGCAAAAGACAGATAAATACGCCAATCGACGAAGAGATTTAACGTGGTTCGGCGGATCTTGGTTCGACCTACGTCCACGGGCACAAAAAGGATGATACTTTTATTACTCAAACACGCTTCTCAGCTCTGCTTCTTGTTTTTTACAAGTCTGATGGTAATGATTCTGATATTGATTCTGCTCTCAACTCTTTTTTTTTTACCTATGCTCTACTCTCCTATTTATAATAGTGTAGAAATCAGATTCATTCTCCTATAAGAATTTCCTAGTTGAAACAATTTCATTTTCCCATAAGGATTCCTAATCAAAACTACCTTTACTTTCTATATCCTACTAGGACTCTGACTCACCAGTTTTCCCCATGAAAGTAGGATAACTTGTCATCTTATCCACAAGAATAGGGTGTCAACTTCTGGAGCATATCTCGCTATCTGGTCGGTCTTCATGAGGTCGGTCATGATAGTCCTTTGAACTGAGAATGCTGTTGTCGATCTGATAATGCCCGGTCATCCAATCTCAAGTGGTCGGTCACCTATCATCAAGTGTTCGGTCTCTACTTGTTGGATTTATAACACTCATGTGGTCGGGTCGGCATTAATGATTTCGACCGAGAAAGGAATTACCCTTTTTACCCCTGCCGTACTCCTTAAATAACATAGGTCCTGAAAACACCATCAACATCTGTCCCCTAGTTCTCGGTAACAACAAGTTTGCGAGTTGATGCCGGGAACTATAAAAAAAGATGGTGTGCCGATGAATCCGTCGGTGGTCACTTCAGGAACCGCAGAGAAAAACGCCTTGGCTGCAAATCTGGTCCTTCCTGCCACCTTCATGTGCTCAGTCAACGAGGATCCCGATATCTACCTGTGGAGAAAATGCTTTACCCTTATGCTGATGACGATCGACTCGGTGTGACGTAACCCGACCCCGAGCTGAGAAGAACATTTGGCTCTGAGGGAATGTCACCTCCCCAGACCAATAGAGGGCCGACCATGGGGGAGATGCTCCGATCCCATGCTGATGATAAGTCTCTCGGTGGGACGTATCCCGACCCCGAGCTGAAGAAAGACTTGGCTCTGGGGGAATATTACACCCCCAGTCCAAAGAAGCCGACTCGGTGGGACGTAACCCGACCCCGAGCTGAAACAAACATCAATCTCGGCGGTACAAGAGCAGACCCGAGCCGGAAAGAAACATCGATCTCGGCGGTACAAGAGCAGACCCGAGCCGGAAAGAAACATCGGTCTCAGCGGTACAAGAGCAGACCCGAGCCGATTAACCAAGAGGCCTCGGCGGAACGAATCCAGCCCCGAGCCTACTAATCCTTGGGACTTATTCAGAAGGGAAGTAAATCAACATTTTGAAGTCCTACCGAATCTGGCACGGGCGTCCCCTTGCCAGACCAGCGAAAAACAAAAACAAAACTTTGGAAAATAAAATTTAAAAGGTGGGGGTGACTTGACACTTGTCCCAAAAAAAACAAACTTTTCACAAATATAAATAACAGCACGGATGCCTCAAAACAGCGTCCTGTCCGAGGCCTCCAAAACACAATTCTGAACCTTTCAATTCAGCGTCCCGGCGAACCAGGATTTGGATCAGAGAGCGTTTAAAGTGGTAAGGGCACATCCTCTATACGCCAGGTCACTGTGGAGCCTGTGTATTTGTGTGAGGGCTCCTCCTTACCGTGCTGGAGCAGGCACACGCCACAGAGGCACAACGCCTCCCCGTGCTGCGCCTCTCTTGGATCCAAATGATGAATGGATCAAAGAGTGTCTGGGATACTAAGGGCACATTCCTCATTAGGTCCGATATCACTGGAGCTAGCAATCGTCACAGAGGCATCATCACTCCCCATGCTATGCTTTCTCACGGATCCATTACATCAGGTAAGTGAGGATCAAATAGTGTTCGACACTTTAAGGGCATATTTCTCCTTATGTTCGGTAACACTGGAGCAAGCAATCGCCACTGGGGTATCATCCCTCCCCGTGCTATGCTTCTCACGGATCCTATGCATCGAGTATGTCCCTGAATATTCTGAGGACCCCGAGCTAAAGAGACATTTGGTTCTGGGGGAATGTTCCGTCCCCAGGCCAATAACCACGACTCGGTGGGACGTAACCCGACCCCTGAGTCGAATAGTATAGCAGCCTCGGCGGAACGAGATCCAGCCCCGAGCCGATGAAGAGGCCTCGGCGGAACGAACTCCAGCCCCGAGCCGATTGTTGAAGTGGCCTCAGCGGAACGAACTCCAGTCCCGAGCCGATTGTTGGAGTGGCCTCGGCGGAACGAACTTCATCCCCGAGCCGATTGTTGAAGTGGCCTCGGCAGAACGAACTCCAGCCCCGAGCCGATTGTTGAAGTGGCCTCGGCGGAACGAACTCCATCCCCGAGCCGATTGTTGAAGTGGCCTTGGTGCCAACTGTCTTTTGTAGTGGGCGTCGAGTATGTCCCCCGTTTTTTCCGCCAACTTTCTTACCTCAGCTAAGTAGGCCATCATGTTTGGCTCTCGGGCTTGAAACTCCCCCTTTAGCTGTTGAATTGCCAACTGCGAGTCACTTTTTACTACTACGTCACAGACTCCCATCACCGTACATAGTCTTAATCCGGCCAGGATTGCCTCGTACTCTGCTTCATTGTTCGTAGCCTCGAAGGCGAATCTTATGGCGAGTAATACTTCTTCTCCTTTATCGTTTTTTAGCACGATTCATGCTCCATTGCCCTGCGAGCTGGCGGACCCGTCTACAGACATCTCCCATTTGTCTTCCTTTACAGTCATGACCTGGGGTTCGGTGAATTCGGCGACAAAGTCTGCTAGGGCTTGCCCTTTTATCGCTGCTATCGGGAGGTAAGAGATGTCGTATTAACTCAGTTCTACTGACCATTTTATTAACCGGCCGGAGACATCTAGCTTCTGCAGGATCTGTCTTAAGGGTAGTCGGTGTAGACACCGATAGGATGGCCTGGAAATAAGTCGCAGTTTCCGGGCTGCAGTGACTAGTGATAAGGCAATCAGTTCATGTACTGGATACCGGGTCTCGTTGTCTATCAGAGCTTTGCTGGTGTAATACCACTGGCTTTTGGACCTTGTCGGCCTCTTGTACTAGTACCGAACTTACTACGTGTTTTGAGACAGCCAGTATAAGTACAAGGTTTCTTCTGGAGCGGTTTTGCTAGGAGTTGGGGTTGCGTTAAATATTGTTTTAACTGCAGGAAGGCCTCCTCGCATTCCGGCGTCCAGTCGATTTCCTTTTTTGCTTCTTGATGACGTTGAAGAAAGGGTGGCATTTGTCAGTTGCTCGGGAAATGAATCGGTTGAGCGCGGCCATCCTGCCGGCCAGACTTTGTACTTCTTTTACTGTCCTGGGGGATTAAGTCCAATACAGCTTGGATCTTCTGTGGATTTGCCTCTATGCCTCGGGAGCTTACCATGTAGCCTAAAAATTTTCCCGAGGCTACCCCGAAAGCATATTTTCCGGGTTGAGTTTTAAATTGTGTTTCCTCAGTAGCTCAAAAGTTTTCTTCAGGTCGGTAACATGACATCTCGGTTCTTCAGACATTGTTATCATGTCGTCGACGTATACCACCATTGACGTGCCGATGAGTGGCTTGAAAATTCTGTTTACTAACCTCTGAAAAGTTGCCCCTGCATTCTTTAGCCCGAAGGGCATCACTTTATAACAATGAAGCCCTTGATCGGTGATAAAAGTTGTTTTCTCCTCGTCTGCCGGATGCATCTTGACATGGTTGTATCTTGAGAAGGCGTCCATGAAACTTAGCAATCCTTGGCAGACTGTTGCATCTACCAGCCGATCTATGTTTGGTAGAGGGAAGCTGTCCTTTGGGCATGCTTTGTTGAGGTCGGTAAAATCTACACACATCCTCCATTTTCCATTGGGTTTTTTCACTAGCACTACGTTGATACCCACTCCGGTATTTTACTTCTCTGATGAAACCGCTTTTAATAATTTTTTCTCCCCTCTGTGGCCACTGCTTTGCTCCGTTCTTGATTGAAGTTTTTCTTCTTTTTTTTAACTGGTTTGCGCGCAGGGTTTACTCTTAGGCGGCGGTTGATGAATTTTGGATCAATCCCGGGCATGTCGTTATGTCCCCATGCGAAGATGTCTGGATACTCTTTCAGACATTCTAGTAGGCTCTGTCTCAGGGTCCTGTCTAAGCCTCCCCCTATCTTTATGTTTTTTCCCGGTCCGAAGAGTTCTATCTCTTCTAATTCCTCAGCTGCCGCTAGCTGGGCTATTCTGTTTGGCCGAGGACTAGGATCTCCACTGGTTTTTCCTCCGTCTTCATTCCTTTGCCGTTTTTTGGTACCCTCCTCAATGCAGAGGGTTTCTCGTGAGAGAGTTGCAAAGCAGCTGCAGGCTGCCTTCTGACTTCCGCATGCGATCCCGATCCCTTCCCGGGTGGGGAATTTCAGTTTCAACTGATAGCAAGACATTGCGGCCTTTGTCTTCATCATGAAAGGCCGACCAACGATGACTTGGTAGCTGTTCATGCAGTCCACTATGGTGAAGTTGATCATGATTGTCCGAGTTCGGGGATGAGTCCCGATTGTTACTGCTAACTGTATTCTCCCTAACGGGACGACCGTTGAGCCCCCGAAGCCATATAAGGGTGTGCTATCGTTGGTCAGAGCCGCATACTCTACTTCAAGGCTGTCCAGGGCCTCTTTGGAGATTATGTCTACCGCACTCCCGGGGTCCACCAGGATTCTGTTTACTCGGACACGCGCCGATTACTGCCTTAATAATTAACGCATCGTCGTGGGGGAAGCTTACCCCTTGGGCATCCTCGTCGGTGAACATTATTGGTACCGACCGCCCACTTTGTAATCCGGGGCCTGTTTTGTTTCTAGCACGTCTGACCCCCGAGCTCTGCTATAGTTTTTTCTCGACCGATTAGAATCTCCGGCCAGGGTTTTTCCTCTTGCGATGATATTTATCTGTCGGTCATGCGCCCTCTACCTAGCCGTCATCACTTCATGGTCAATGTATTTATTTAAATATCCATTCCGCGCCAGGTCTTCCATCTGTTCCCGCAAATCTTTGCACCTATCTGTCACGTGTCCTTTCAGATTATGATGTACGCAATAGGCTTTTTGATTTCTCTTATCAGGGGGGAACCTCCTGAGGTCAGGTTCTATTAAGAGGCATTTTCCCTGAATCTCCATGACGATTTGCCCCAGTGGCTTTTTAAGAGGAATGTACGCATCTTCCCTGAAGACATGGTTTACTTGGGTCGGAGCTCCTCTTTCCTGGTTGTTTCGAGGTATCGGCTTGAATTCCTTGTGTTTTGGGGGTGTTTTTTTGGGCTCCCTATCTGCTCGACAGGGGGCCTCTGCCCTCATCGTCCTCTCTCTAATAGTCGTCCCCCTCCGGGAGATTCTCTCCTCGTTTTCTAACGAAACGAACTTCCGGGCCACCTCCAGGGCGGTTGCATAGTCTGGGGTGCCTTGGATTCTTAGGTGGGTCTATAGTCTTCCGACTCTTAAAGCTCCCTTCAGGCTTTCCAAGGCCTCGGGAGACTCATACCCCCCGACTTCGAGCACCATGTAATGATACCTCTCAATAAAGGTTTTTAGGGGCTCGTCGTCTCCTTGCTTCATGAGTCTTAACTCTCCGATTGTCTTTTTAGGGACGTAAGCCCCTTTGAAGTGCCGCACAAACGATTTTTTTAGTTTGCGAGGCTGCCATGCTCCCAGGAGCTAGACTTCTATACCATAGAATGGCGGATCCAGCCAAGTTAGGGGGAATACCTTGCACACGGCATCCCCTGTCACTCCTTAGACCTTCATCAATAGTACAAAGCTCTCAATATGGGATTTTGGATCGGTATGACCTTTGTAGGGCGTCATGGTTGGCATGTTGAACCTTTTCGGGAATTTTGCTGATTTTATTTCTTCTGTGAGGGGGGATTCCTCTTTGTCACCCGGGCGTCTCCTGTATCTGTTTTGAGGCTTGCCCCCCACTTGGCCATCTCTTTCTTTAACCAAGATTTTACCTCGCTATTTGGGCCGCCATGTCGCCTTCTGCTCTTTCTTCATGTCTGTTGCCGCGGGTGCGGTGTTCCTCACACCTTGGGATCTCCCGAACAGTCTCGCCGTATTCTGTGCCTCCTCTTCTAATGTAGCGGAGACTATCATAAGAGGAATCTGTCGAACGTCTCTCTTTTTCTTCCCATGTGTCATCTTGCTTGTGAATCTTTTTCCACAACTATGGATTTTATCCCGTAAGGCCTCCTCCTTCTAGGTCCATCGTCCTCACTTGTATCCACAACCCTCTTTCCATCTGCTATCTCTCCTCTTCTTTGATTAGCTCTAGTTTCAGGCTTCTCGCGGTTCCCCCCTTCCATTCTCTCCAGTCGGTCTATCATGGTTTTTAGGTGGGCCTGACTATCCTCTATGTCCTTCCTTATGCTTTCTTCTATCTTCTTCATCCAATCTGTGGCCGGATTCCCCGCAATTGGTGATTTCCGGCTTCTGCCATCGTCTTACTACGCGAACCGCTTTTTGTTGAGTTCCCCACAGACGGCGCCAACTGTTGACGGCTGATTTTGGTCTCAGGGCAATATGGGAATATTACTCCCGAGACAATCCTCCCTCAATAGTGAATTTGTTTGGTTATGGGGGACCAAAAGCAAACTTAGCAAAAACAGATAAATACGCCAATCGACGAAGAGATTTAACGTGGTTCGGCGGATCTTGGTCGCGCCCTACGTCCACGGGCACAAAAAGGATGATACTTTTATTACTCAAACACGCTTCTCAGCTCTGCTTCTTGTTTTTTACAAGTCTGATGGTAATGATTCTGATATTGATTCTGCTCTCAACTCTTTTTTTTACCTATGCTACACCCTCCTATTTATAATAGTGTAGAAATTAGATTCCTTCTCCTATAAGAATTTTCTATTTGAAACAATTTCATTTTCCCATAAGGATTCATAATCAAAACTACCTTTACTTTCTATATCCTACTAGGACTCTGACTCACCAGTTTTCCCAATGAAAGTAGGATAACTTGTCATCTTATCCACAAGAATAGAGTGTCATCTTCTGGAGCATATCTCGCTATCTGGTCGGTCTTCATGAGGTCGGTCATGATAGTCCTTTGAACCGAGAATGCTGTTGTCGATCTGATAATGCCCGGTCATCCGATCTCAAGTGGTCGGTCACCTATCATCAAGTGTTCGGTCTCTACCTGTTGGATTTATAACACTCATGTGGTCGGGTCGGCATTAATGATTTCGACCGAGAAATGAATTACCTTTTTTACCCCTGTCGTACTCCTTAAATAACATAGGTCCTGAAAACACCATCAACATATGTATTTATGAATGATGTCTGTGTGAGTTGTATGTTTACATAATAACTCTTTATGAATAATAGTGCGTGATAATATAATTACATTTATGTATGTATGCATGATTGAAGATGGTGTGACAAATGTTTGAAAGAAATAATAGTTGATAACTCCGATTTGATGATATTTCAATGAGATAAAAGAAAGATAATTATAATAAATGTCCGAACTAGATTAGAAAAGAATAAGCAGGTAAGTATTTAGATATTAGAGTAGCGCAGCAGAAACATGATAAGACTTGACTTAGTGAATAAGGTTATGGATGTTGAAGTGTAAATAGGAAAAAAGATTTAAAGAATGTGAGTGATCAGATAAAAGGATCAGTAACAAGCAACATGTTTGTAAATGGATAAGAACTAGATAGTTAGCTCAGACCTTATACATAATTGCATGGTCACATAGACAACTTAGATTAACACGGAAGCGGAATTCAGACTTTGTGTGTGTATGTCGCTCAAGGAATGAGCATAGTTACTTACTGAGTCTTATGACTCACACCATAACAGTGTTTGAGTTTTGCAGGTTGGTGACCTGATCGGTCAACCCAGACACCAGAGCTTGAGGAGCCGGATAGCAATGTTGCAGTCAGCCAGTCACCAGGTCTTGGGAGTATCAGAGTCAAGTTGTAATAAGTCTAGTTGTAGAGAATTGAATTGTATAAAATGTAGTTTGTAAAAGTTTTTGTTTCTACGTATTTCCGGGCATGGAGCCCAATTATATTTTATCTTGAGTTGTTTATGTTAGTGATATATTGTGTCTGGGCCCTATAGGTTGTATTGAAGTGCTGGACTTTGATCCAGGTTGCATGACTTTTAGTAGAGGTCATGCCGAAATTTTGTCAGAGTCAGAGGCTTATGGAGTCAGGATTAGCCTGTCTCCTGCCGGTAGCATCCTGTCTTAGGCGGGATGTTACACCTTTGGTATCTCACAATTCTAAAAAGTCACCAACTATATCACACCCAATCAATCACTACTGATCTGACACTATCTTAATCCTTGAAAATCTATGTCACCCCTATGTTTGCTATTATATGTCATGTTCCTCACTAAATATGCTACTCTTCTTTTGGAAACCTTAGTACGAAACTCAAGGATATTCCTTATGCTCTTGCTTATTACAAATAAGACTAGTTATCTATGGTGGCTACATTTTCAATAAATCTTAAAGGGACTTGTTAATTTTATTCATCTCATTTGCAACATTGTAAGTATCACTCTATATCTAAGTTAGTGCTAATAATTGCGATGTTCTTTGTTGATCCAAAGCATTATATCTAGATTGTCCTTAATCCTTGTACTTATTGATACCATCCAATCTAGTATCTTTCTTGGAAGAAATAATTACTTTTTGCATATAACTGAACTAGTCCTTAATTCTTGATGACGGTTATTTGTTCTTAATGGTGTCCGTATTGAATCTTGCGTGCTAAATGATCTTATCATTCTAATTTTCTAGATTATACTGAAAGTTTATGGGATTACATTAAGGTACTTAGGATAGTCGTATTTTCAACTCTTCAAGCCCTAGTAGGGTCGTGTACTCGAAGAAATCACTATAGGCGATGTTCTCAAAACTGAGTATACTCAAGTCTCGATCTCTTTTTCAAATAACATACTTAATAAGTCATTCTGTAAGTCTGAGTGTCTTCAGTAGAGTTTCCAGATGACTTGTAGTACCTGAGGTGTTATAACTAAATGAGTTGTCACAAATTAGGGAGCTTTAGTGGGGGTGGTGCTAGGTGCTGGTTTTGTGATAATGATCTTTTTTTTTGTTCAGGTTTCAAACACAGATGTGGTATTAAAGAGGTTCGTCCCGTTTTCTTCCTCGAGTGGTTACTCCAAGCCCTCTTGTTGTTATTTGCTTCTCTTAAATTGACTAAAGCAAGGTATTTGGTGTATGTCTTACTCATGTTTATAGGAGAAGTTGGAATGGGTGGGCATGAGCATATTTCCAAGTTCTTATTATATTTTTCTTACTCTGCTACATCTTTTTTCTTCCACGGAAAAAGACTACCCAAAGATCATAATACGAGACTAAAATACTAACCTTATGGCTCAATCACGTTAATTATTGTCCAAGCATTCTTATCGACCTATATATAGGAATGAAACTTTTACTACATTTTTCTTTTCATTCTATATTAAAAGCTATTACATATATTATGTTTTACCACCTTCGGGGTTTTTATTCTCATAACTTTACTGCTCATGATTTCTTAAAATTTCTTTCCCACTAGTTAGTATTCTTAATGTACTAATACTGTATCGACTCCAAATTTTTCGGGGAGAACCTTCAAGAAATCTTGTGAATTTTCTCCACATACCTTCTAATATTCTTCAAATGATATTGTTGGAAATGGTGATTGAGCACCATTCACTTTTTGTATGAATATTTGATATTTATGCAATATAATATTTACTTTATCATGGTTATTTATTTATTTATATGGTAAAACTCTTACTTTTATTTATATATTGTAAATCTAAGAGTTAGATTACTCTAAGAGTTAGAGATTTCGAGTTACACTCAGAACCTTATACTAATTTAGTAAAGACTCGAGAGTTACAACATATGGTGATATAATTGCAAGAGTTGCAAATGGTGTTGAGAAATATCACGTATTCTCTCAAATATAAATTATTCGTGGTCTAGATATATTGACATGGGTCGGTCATTATATTGGTAAGACTAGTGCATTGTCTATATATGTAATGGACATATGGTTTGTCTCAATAGATTGTGAGCTTAGCGGAAGTTCGTATAGAAATGCAGATATTCATTAGTTGTGAATGAGTATTGAACAAACTCATAAAAGATGAGTAATAGATATTCAATAAAACTGTCAATAGTTATCTTTTCGAGTTGAGTAGTTATTGTGGTCCTTTGACTCGAGACACCACGGTGGTCTTGTGAGTGATCATCTATGCCTGATACCATGCATGTCAGAGACCTTTCATGGTCTGGCCTCTGGATGACTGTTAGGTATAGACCGATGCTCACGAAGATCGGTGTGTGTTAAGATGAGGATTCGTCAGTCCATATGGTTGGATTATGTTCCCAAAAAAATTTCAGAGTATATTCCGGAATTCTTTTGGCCAAAAGTACGTCAAAGAAATTGTTTCTTTGACATTATAAATAATATTGAAAAAAGTTTTTCATATATTATTTATTAATGGAATATAAGGATGAAAGTAGATAATGTTTTGACAGTATAATTATAACCTTACTCAATTGGAAACGGTAATGACGAAGGGATTATACATTAGCGTTCTAACCTCGACTTGTATGGTTCGACGTGTCGTGTTGTTTTAGTCATGATTTGTAGGTGGGCAGGCCTTCATGCATATATATATACAAGTATATGAGATATATAAGTATATATATAAGTAATAACCGAATGTGAGCCTAGAGAGTTCCATTATATTGAGTTTACTCGTTAAGCACTAGGGCGACCTCTCGTCAAATATTAACAAAGTATTTTTGGGTATTTAGGATTAAATTGTTTAATCCGATAATTCATTAGATGAATTGAATTAATTAATTTTATATCAAGAGTTGATATAATTTTATTGTATAATAAATGTAAATTCGATTTACATTAAATTAGTAATTATTTTGTGAATTAATTTAATTGTTAAATTAATATATAATATTAATTACATAGATTATGCAAATAAAGCTTTTAAGTATGTAAAGTAACTAAGGTAAAACAAATTGAATTATTTGGTTAAAGTAACTAAATGATTCATAAAGGTAATTTAGTTACCAAAATTGGTGAGATTAATTTTAACCTCGGTTAAGTTTCTTTTTGAATTATGTGGTATAAGGAAAAGATACCCTTGAACTATGGTTTGATAATTGGATTGGTTTTTGTTTTTCATTACTTTTAATTTATAAAAACAAAAAATTGGCTGCTTGCTTATTACTCTCACTGCAGCCGAATGCATAGAGAAAAAACAAAAAAGCAATTTGACTTTCTCTTTTGGTAGCCTCTGCCGAAAAGAAAGAAAAGCAAAAAAAATGTTTTTTACTTTTTCTCCACTCACTGCCTCTCTGCCAAATTTAAGAGAAAGGAAATGAATTTTTGATCTTTCAAAAATCAAGCCCAATCTCTCAACAAAAATCACCCAAATCATTATCAAGACCATGGAAATTAATCTTTAAGTGTTAAGGATTAATTGTGTTCTTGAATTTCTTGATTTTTCTTAAGGTTCAAGAGTTGATTTTGGGGAAAATCTTGGTTGTCATTCTTGAGTGATCAAACCACCTTTTGATCACCAAGACTTGTTCTTGAGAAAGCTCAATTTGATGGAGTTTGAAGGAGTTCAAAGCTTGGAGGATTTGGAAAAGCTTGGAGGCATAGATTCAACATATTGGCAAGGTTGAAAGCTTGTTGGTAAAATTTAATTTTTAAATTTTGTTGTTCATTTTATTGTTGATTTGTTGATGATTATTGCTGAGAAAAATTATTGTGGATTTGTTGGCTTAATTGGAAGCATGTATGTGAGGATTTGAAGCATTCAAGTGTTGGAAGAATTAATATATAGTTGATGTATTAATTTTTGTATGCTTGGAGTAATTTTTCAAGTGTTGGAAATTGTTGTGTATACTTAGATTAATTTTTAAGTGTTGGAAATTAATTTGTGTATGCTTGAATGATTTATCAAAAGTTGATAAATGTATTAAAGTGTGTTGAAAATTTTTAATTAGCTTATGGTAATTTTTAATGCATGGAAAATATTTTTATTGTATTTGAAAATTGTAAGTTGAATAAAAATTTACCCATTGTTTTAGGACTGTCAATAATAAAAAAAATTAAAAAAAAATTAAAAAATTTATTCGCTCGGGATTTGATCTCGGGCGGGTTCCGCTGCGCTCGATTTTTTTCGTTCCTCACTCAACAGATATCACTCATATTTATCGTTAATATGGGCTGACGCACTAAGTTTATTAGTCTATATAAGTTCATCTTTGGTTAGACCTTTCGATATATTAATGCTTCGATTCAACATCAGTTCTAATTAATCTTTTGCTTCTTTTAGAAGAGATACTCTTATTATAATATTCTTTTATGTATTACCGATCAGCCTAACCCTCAATCCAAATATTCTGAATTGAGTATGGTAATTTTTAACATACTATATCCTAAACTCCTTTGTACCTTTTGCCAACATTTCTCAAACCGATGGGTGACTAGTACTGAGTTCTGGCAGTAACTAAGAATCGAGTTGGTTTTCAAGAATCAAAACCTTGGATGACAAAAAAAATACTAGTACTTGACAGAAGGAATTACTTATGGTTGGGGTTTATTTGGCCTCTTATCAAAGAATAGTCGAAAGAAAAAGAGCAGAGTCCCGAATTTCTTATGAAGTAATCCATTAATTTCTATTATGCTTATCAATCACAATGTATGAGATTTATGCTATTAAGATGACCAACTTTCATCTTTTTTGCCTTAACCATGTACCTTATTTCCTATCTACTAGAAAAATTTATTGTTCTAGAAAGAATCAAAATGCGGAGGAGGGTATATTCATTTGATTGGATATAAAGACTTTCATGGAAAAGAACATAGATATTTCCCGGTGAGCCAGAAATGGATACTATTAAGAAGTTGAGAGCACTACATATGCTTTAGGTTTCATCAAGTTATTCGCAAATTACATACATAATTCCAGAAAGAAAGACGACATTACAGTCTTGGGAATCTAATTTTAAAATACCATGTTTGCCAATTTATAAGAAAATTGGATGGGAAGCCTATCCCCGATCCATAGAAGGTGTTCAAGCCGTTACTGGACGTAAAACCAGAGGAAGATGTAAGCCACAATCACAAAGGTGGCAGCCAAGTTTTGGGGATCATTCCAAAACCTTTGGCAGAGGGAAACCTCATCGGAAAATTAAACGGAGAAGAATGCATTGTCTCAGGCAAGTCTGAAAGACTTTCTGAAATGATTAATCATGCTGATGCTTTTCTTGCTTTACCGGATGGGCTGGGCACGATGGAAGAAATATTTACAGTGATATCTTGGGCGAACTTGAACATTCACCAGAAACCCATTAGACTATTTAATGTTGATGGATTTTTTTATTTTCTTTTTGTATTTCTTGAAGATGCCAGAAGAAATGGGTTTATTTCAAAACCAGTAAAAGATATCTTCCTAAATAAAAAAATAACCAATAATTTAATTGACCAACTCTTAGCTTATGAACCAAAAATCGAACATATTCTTTCTAAGTTGAACTGGTTTGGTAACGATCGTGGCAAAAAACGCAGAGTAAATCTGGATCTTAATATTTAGTTTTCTTTTTAGTTGTAGATGCAGTAGTCAATTCCACGCTAACCACATGATATCTTCTAAACTCTTCTTCTTCTTTTTCAGACATTGGGGACAATATCTCAATTAGGTTTGGGGGGATAGGATAGTTGACTAGTTTGTTTGTTTTTTTTTTTATGTTGTTTTTTTTCTTTATTGTTGTTTTTGCTTTGTTGTTTTTAAATTTAAAAAAAAAATTTGAAAATTTGAAATTTTTAACAAACCAAGTGGAATTGTTGTTTTGAGATAGCTATGTAAGGAATTTCCGCTCTTAAGATGTATCTCAGTAAAATTCGTAACAAGTTAATTTTTGTTTATATCCTTTTAAATTATTTAAATTCGTGGATTCTCCATAATATTTACTAAATTTGATCTTCATATGCTCATTAGACAAGTGTTATCAACATACATGGTAACATACAAACATGGGTTGTAATTGAAATTTTTATAATATCTAGTGCTCTAATTTATTGAAAGTAGCACCTGAAAGCGATGTAATTTATATATAAAAAAAAGAGAAAAAGAATGTGTATATAAATAATTAACCATGCTCTTACTTAGTAACCGGACATCTTGCCTCAGTAAGTAGTGATTGTTCGCGTTAAACAATATTACCTGAGTTAATAATAATTTAGTTTCTACTTAGTAATCAGACATCATGCCTCAGTAATTAGTGATTGTTCACGTCAAACGGTAGAGCTTTTAACATCTTAGATTCAAGCAATTAAGTCTGTAGGGGTGTCTTAACACCTAGTGCCCTAAAGCCAACTGGTTTGTGAGACACTGGTGTAGGACACAGAAATCGGCGACACTGTCCCGGGCTCGCGACCGGTTGGGAGTACGGAATAGCCCGCAGGGGAACTAAACCGGAGAAACAAAAATGGAGTCGCCACCCAGTGTGAACTGGGAAAATGATTTAAGGCCGCACTCACCCCTCGCAAGGGAAGACCTCAAACCGTTGGGTTCGGAATGGTCCCTTACTTATGCCACTTGTAATGAAAGGATTTATGCAATAGTACAACCAAATCTCATGCAACATATGTTTCCAGATAGTTTAAGCAACATGCAAGTTTGCACACCCATAATCGTAAAATGAAAGAAATGAAGGCAAAATACATAATTCATGAACGTATTAAGCAATAAAGTGCAATAATGTAACTAATAACAACTATAAAGGCATTGATAATAAAAGAGAGCACACAATATCATGAGCATATCAAATAAATGCGGAAAATATAAATAAATAATAACGGTAAAGGCATAAATATTGAAGAGAGCTAACTAAGCATATGATGGGGAATGGAATGACTAAGGGAACAAACATGCATGAAACATGATGAAGGAATCTATTCGGTGTGTGCGCGTTCGTATAGCGTTCGTAAACGCGTTCGAATGGTAAACAGAATGCAAGCGTTCGAGTAGCATTTGATAACGCGTTCAAACGATAAACAGAATGTCCGCATTCGAACGGGATGAGACCTGATGCATGATACAATAAAATACATGCGTGTTCGAGTAGCGTTCGTAAACGCGTTCGAATAATAAACAAAATGCAAGCGTTCGAGTAGCGTTCTGAGACACATTCGAACGGAAATAAGACAGAATGCATACGTTCGTGAGCGTTCGTAAACGCGTTCGAATGAAATGAGGCAGGATGCATACGTTCGTGTAGCGTTTGGAAACGCGTTTGAACGAGATTGCCAAAATGGCATCTGAAATGACACAAACACATATATGGATAAACAAATACACAATGTAGGACCTCGTGTGCCCGATGGAACACATTTCACATTCAATCGGGTGTACCTCGTCCGGCGCGACAAAACATCGTGGAAAAGGTAGCCTTTAGGCATTTCCCTCGAATAGAGGACCTTTAATCCACCCTAGTTAGCCCATGCGCACAAGAATGCAATGCATGTATAAATAAAGCGATGATATGCAAAGGGTAAATGACATAATAAAAGGCGCGGTAAAACATCATGGTAAAGGTAGCCTTCAGGCATTTCCTTCGAATATAGGACCTTTAATCCACCCTAGTTAGCCCATGGAATTATATTACAATGCATATAAAATAAAGACAACAATAATATAGGACCTCGTATGCTCGATTAAACATATCTCACATTCAATCAAACATACTTTGTCCGGCGCGGCAAAACGTCGTGGCAAAGGTAGCCCTTAGGCTTTTTATCCCTCAAAATGGAGGACCTTTAATCCAACTTGATTTGCCCATGCGCACTATATCATCATGCATAAATAAGTACCATGCAGAAAGTAAAACATACTAACGACTAAATCATGCTTAAAAAATAAATAACATACTAGCAACCCAATCATGCTCGAATACAAGGTTGGATGAAACAAAATGTGTGAATCTCTCAAGTGATACGTGACATTGTATCCCGAGTGCAAACCGTAATACCGTCCATTCGAATTCGGCTACGGAATTTACGTCCGGGTTTCCATCCGATATACCACAAGAAAGAACACATATTCCATTCATTCAAGGACCACAACATGTATCAACAAACGACTCTCATGCGAAGGAATTCTAATAAACAAAAAAAAAAGATGAGAATAAATAAGAAGGGTGCCCTCAGGTCTAACCTCTTAGGTCGTCTCTCGAAAGTGCGTTACACGGCCGTCGGAAGGGTTGATGCTCCGCAACTCCTCTGGTTCACTGGTCCACTGCTTTCATTCGCTGCTTCGCTATTTTGAGTTGTCGTTTCCTCTGTTCTACTGCTATTTTTGCTGTATTTTTTGGTCACTATTTTCACTGTATTAAGGGACTGTTTTGACTTTCTTTAAGGGGTATTGGGGCTGCTGTTTTGCGGTCACTGCATGGACTATTTTGGGCTGTGATTTTTGGTGGTTTAAGCTATGGTTTGGGTTTGTGTTTTCGGTAAGTGGAGGGCTACTTCAAGGACTGTTTTTTTCGGTGATGATGTTTGCTTAGGGGTTATGGTTTCGGTGATGAGAGGAGGAGAAGAGAGAATTATTTCTTTGCTTCTTGCTTTGCCTAGGGCGTGGGTGTTAAGTTTATTTCTTTTGTGTTTTTGTGAGAATGAGCTAGTGTGTGAAAGGTTGGTGAAGGCTTCTTTTTATAATGGTTTGCTAGGGTTTCTAGGTAAGGAAGGGAATCCTCAAAAAATGGAAGTGTTTTGGTTGGTTTATGAAAGGAAAAGATGGGTTTAATTTAGGGAGTGAATATCTTAATTGGTGTTTGATTGGGGAAGGGATTTGATATGATTTGATTTGTATCTTTTAATTAGGGAATGTGATTTGTCTTGATTAGGAATATGATATATTTGATTAGATTAGGAAGGGATTTGATCTAATTAATTTAGTTTAATTTGTGACATGTATTTTAAATATTAAATTATTTTTTGGATGGGTTTTGGTGGGCTAATTGGGCTTGGGCGTGAGGCTAGTAGCAAAACCAGAAGTACCGACACCATTCGAACGCCTATGCGAACGCTACACGAACGCCCGCAATCTGTTTAACGTTCGAATGTGCTCGCGAACGCAGCACGAACGCGAAAGCAGTGAACATGTGAATTGAATCTGATGACATACTTATTCTGAATTTCCCCTTCCGATATTCGTTTTTCGTGACTTCCGCAACCTAAAGAGTTGTGCCTCCGTACGAGACTCATCATCGAGACTTATATGCAAAAATATAGTGCCTACAGTCGCCCCCACTTTGATGGGACTTGTGCATTGTGTAACAGTGACAATCCTATCAAAGTTATGCAATACATTTTTACTTACTTGGCTCGCCAGCTGCCGCTTGACTTGCATGTTGCTTTGAACTTAGTTGATTTGGTTGTGCCATACCCGGCGTGCTAAACCCCATACCTGAGGTGTCGCGGTTGCGTCTCCATACCCAGAGTGTCGCAATAGTATCTCCATACCTGGAGTGCCGTACCTGGCATGCTAAACCCCATACCCGAGGCGTCACTGTAATATCTCCATACCCAGAGTGCCGTACCTGGCATGCTAAACCCCATACCCGAGGCATCACTGTAATATCTCCATACCCGGAGTGCCATACCTGGCATGCTAAACCCCATACCCGAGGCGTCGCTATAATATCTTCATACCTGGAGTGCCGTAGGCAAAACTGATACTAATGCTGATGTGGGCCTCACCCCTGGGATTCATCCCCAAAACTGATATTGTTGCTGATGTGGGCCTCAACCCTAGAGATCCATTTCTGAAAACTATTGATACTGCTTCTGGTTGGCTTGTTTTTGCCGCTTTCTCTTCTTCTTTGAAACATGTGATTACAAAACAGAACAAACACAAAAAGGAATGCAAATATGTCACGTGTATGCATGCATGCATGAATGAATTTCTTATTCCATTGGGTTAGGTCTTCTGCCAGGTCTTCTTTTTCTCAGGTAAAATATTGCTTCAATCTGTCCACGTTGATTGGCTCAGTGAACTCATTCCCTTCCAAATCTGACAGTCTCACTGCCCCATTTCCCATTACTTTCTACACTATGTCCTTCCCAGTTGGGTCTGAACTTTCCTCTTGGGTCTGTCGTCGACGGCTTTGACTGCTTAAGTACCAAATCACCCTTTCTGATCTTAGTAGGACGCACCTTTTTGTTGAATGCTCGGGCTAGTCTCTTATGATATATATGCATGTGATGTAAAGACTTCATTCTCTTCTCATCCAGCAGTGCTAACTGCTCAAATCTCTGTGAGGCCCATTCCTGTTCAGGTAACTCTGCTTCTGCTAAAACCCTCATGGATTGTATCTCAACTTTCACGGGTAGTACTGCTTCCATTCCATAGACCAAAGAGTAAGGCGTGGCTCATGTTGCTGTTCTCACTGATGTTTAGTACCCCCACAGGGCGTATGGAAACTTATCGGCCCAATCTTTGCAGTTTTCTATCATCTTGGCTAATATCTTCTTTACTGTCTTATTGGCTGACTCGACTGCCCCATTCGCCTGTGGTCTGTAAGGTGACGACTTGTGATGTCCTATTTCATATCTCTGTAGCATCGCCTTCGTTTCCCCTTGGAACTGAACTCCGTTATCTGTCACTACATGATGCGGCATCCCATATCGACATATGATGTTCCGAGCTATGAACTTCGCCATCTGCTTTGCTGTGATGTTACGAAATGACTCGGCTTCTACCCACTTCGAAAAGTAGTCTACTGCCACTACTATGAAACGATGTCCAATCGATGCATTTGGTCGAATCTCTCCGATCATGTCAATTCCCCATGCTGAAAAAGGCCATGGCTCTGATAGCTCGTGTAACTCTGTGTGAGGCAAATGGTTAGTGTTACCATGTGCTTGACAATCATGACAATGTTTTACCAGCTTTGCACAGTCTGTCTCCATGGTCGACCAGTAGAAACCTTTTCTTACAATCTTGCGAGACAAATTCAACCCATTCATGTGCGGTCCACAAACCCCGGCATGTATTTCTTCCATTGCCTTCTGAGCTTCTTCTTTTCTTAAACACTTCAGCTGAATGCCATTTGCCTGCCTCTTATATAGCTCTCCCTTCAAAATCACATACTGAGAAGCCAACTTCTGAATTGCTATTCTGTCTTTTATGCTTGCTTCTTCTGGGAGTTCTATGTGTTCCAGGTATCACTGAATATCATGGTACCAAGGTTTTTCGTCGTCGATCTCCACTTCCAAAACTCTTTTTATCTCATAAACCGGTCTGCTTGCTGTTGTCAGTACCAATGGTATCATCACTAACTTCTTTGGATTTTCCCAAGTCGCTGCGAGTGTAGTTAATGCGTCTGCCATCTAATTCTCTTCTCGCGGCAAGTGTTGAAACTTACAATCGGGGATAGCCTGTGCCAACTTTCTGAAGTGAAAAAGGTAAGATTTCAACCGTTCTTCCTTCAATTCCCATTCTCCCTGCATCTGTCGGACTAGCAACATCGAATCTTCGTGGACCTCCACGCTCTCAACCTTCAAGGCTATCAGTGCAGTCAATCCAAAAGCACATGCTTCATACTCGGCCATGTTGTTAGTTACTCCGAACGTCAACCTCTTGGCCATAGGCAAGGTTTCTCCTTCAGGGGTCACTATCATGATCCCAATTCCGACTCCTTTGTAATTCACTACCCCGTCGAAATACATCTTCCATCCTTAAACTGTTATTGCCTGGATCTCTTCATCTGGGAATTCAAACTTGTACTGATCCCCTTCAATAGGTTGCAATGCCAGGAACTATGCTACGGCTCACCCTTTGATTACTTTGGAAGTGAGGTACTCAATTTTAAACTCTGTCAGCAACACTAACCATCTGCCCAACTTCCCCACTAGCGAAGGTACTGAATGTAGATACTTCAAGGGATTCTCCTTTGCTACCACCTGGATCTTGTAAGATTGGAAGTAATGACGCAATTTTCTGGATGCCCATACCACTGCCAAACAGATCTTCTATACTTCTTGATAGCGGGCTTCGTACGAAAGCATCTTCTTACTGAGATAGTAGACCGCATGCTCTACTCCCGTCTCATCTTCCTGTACCATCATTGCCCCCAGTGCTTCTGATTCTACGGCTAAATACAGTACTAAGGGTTTGCCCGGTCTTGGAGGTTTCAATACATAAGGCTTTATCAAGTATTCTCTGATCTTGTTGAAGGCTGCTTGACATTGCTCATTCCATTTCACTGGCTGGTCTTTTCTCAGCAGTTTGAAGATAGGCTCACACACTGATGTCAATTTGGCGACGAACCGACTGATGTACTGAATTTTCCCGAGGAATGCTCTAACTTCTTTCTCAGTCTTCGGTGCAGGCATTTCGATGATTTCTTTGATCTTCTCAGAGTCTACCTCTATTCCTCCTATTCCTACTGTATGTCTCAGCAATTTTCCTGATGTTACCCCAAACACACATTTCTTGGGATTCAGCCGCAAGTTGTATTTGTCAACTCTCTGAAGGAACTTCTCCAGTGCTTCTATATGCCCGATTCTTGTCTCTGATTTCACCATCATGTCATCCACATATACTTCAATCTCTTTGTGCATCAAATCATGGAATAATGTAGTGGCCATCCGCTGATAAGTAGCTCCTGCATTCTTGAGCCCAAACGACATTACCTTGTAATAATATGTGCCCCACTCGGTGACAAAGACAGCCTTGTGCTTGTCTTCTTCAGCCATAAAACCTGATTGTATCCTGAAAACCCGTCTGCAAATGAATACATGGCAGACAAAGCCGTACTATCAACTAGCACGTCTATATGAGGTAGAGGAAAATCATTTTTCGGGCAAGCCTTGTTAAGATCCCTGTAATCCACACACATTCTGACTTTCCCATCTTTCTTCGGCACCGGCACAATATTTTCCAACCACTCAGGATACTTCACTACTTTTAGGAATCCCACATCTATATGTTTCTTGACTTCTTCTTTGACCTTCTCGGCCCACTCAGGTCTCATCCGTCGAAGTTTTTGTTGGCCAAAGTCAAGACCTTTGTCCGTCGAGGATGTGTTTGAATCACGAGAGCTTTGTTCCATATCGGTGTCTTGTCCAAGTTGTGGTTTGTTGGCCAAAGTCAAGACCACTTCTTGTCCATCGACATTGATTATGAAGCTTTCCATGGTCAATGGGTCACGCTTAACTGGGATCACTAAGTTTGTTGTGCCAAAGCCAAGGCTTAGTTGATTCAAAGGAAAAATGTTAGGTAATATATTGGATATATTGGCATATATAAGATATATATTTCGGACTTGGATGTCCCCCTACTGGATCTAGGAATTGGATTGGATCCAATTGATCTTAGAGATCTACCTAGTTAATTATCATACAATTTGTTGGCCAAAGTCAAGATAGTGTGACATTTAACGGGATCCTAGTCCGCTAGGAAACACGGTTTCCCGAGTACTCGACAGAGGGTTAGAGGCTCGCCCAAAAAGAGTGGGAGACAAGAATTGATTGATTTGCAATATTCGTTTAATTACTTGCCATATGTGCTCAAACAAATATCATTCGTCAAATAAATTAAATGTTAGTTGGACTAATATTTAAATCGTTGTTTTAACAAACAGTTGGACTATATTCAAACAATTTAATTATAATTGATTAAATAATTGGACTATAATAATCATTATAATAAAGAGTACCTAAATCGTTGATTAAATAGTTGGACTATTAGAATCAAGATAAAATTGAAAGATTGACATTTAAAACATGATCCTAGGGAAAATGTATTTAAATGGTTTAATTTTCAAATTGGGAATATATTTCAGGATAGTCCTAAAATCTAATAAGTTACTTTATTTGATAAAATAACATATTAGGCCTATGCCCGGAGTTAAGCAAATAGTAGAGCATAATCTTCGGAAGATTTATGTAATGATAACTTTAGTGCTTAATCCATTAAGCTTGTCGCAATAGACTCCTTAATTTCTTTATCAGAACTAAGGGTTAGATCCTTAAAGTATGATAATGAAATTGAATGATCTTCATAGATCTATTCTTAGATTTTAGAAGTACTAAATTGCAAAATAAACTCTTGAAGAGTTAATGACTATTCTCAAGGAGACAAAGTCAAACTTTGCAATATGGCAAGTAGCGCAAGGCGCACCTCACTTCAATATTCTAGAAACCCATGGCTTGGCCAAAGGCTTCTGGAATATGGAAAAGGGCAAAGGCAAAATCATTATAATCTTCTGGGAAAATAAATGACATATCCCAAAATGTCTGCCTAAATTGTGGCAAACGGGATCGCGGAAGCGTGACTGCCGTTTGGACAAAGCAGACATGAAGGAATTGAAGACGAGCAAGGCTCCGAATTCAAATATGTTTGTCATAAATATGTTCAACGCTAGCATTAAAATTGGATTTTAGATACTTAGTGTGGTACATAAATATATACTGATATGCAGAATCCACTATGAGCAGGATACTGACTTCAGTTGAGATTAATCTGCGGATCGGAAATGGGACGAAAGTCGCTGTTTTAACCGTAGATACCTAAATTTAGGAACTACCTTCGGGTGTGTACCTAAATTGGAAACTGTTATAATGTAACTAGTTTGACTAGAAACATTATCTCTATATCAGTGTTTAACCCGCTGCGAGTGAACCTTTATATTCTAGAACACTAAAGTGTTTCATTATATAAAGATGATATTGAGATAAAGACATTAGATGTGAATAACAGTATTTATATTTTGAATATAAATAAATCTCAAACATATAACATGACAAACAAATAACTCAAACTGATTTGATCAGAAGAAACATATTGTGGCATTGTTGTCTGGGACACAATTAAACAAGACTCGTATATCCACACTTTCGAAGAGTGGGTACCAGGACTGATTTGATTCCATTCAAATAAAGTCTACGAATCTAGTTTATTGGGCAAAGTTCCTAAAACACATTTACTTGGTAAAAGTGTAAATGCCACCGATCTGTTAGCCCTAGTTCATAGTGAAGCAAGTGGGCCAATGTCTAGCTAGGCTAGAGGTGGATATGAATATTTCGTCACCTTTACGGATGTGGCATCGCGTTATGGTTATGTGTTTCTTTTGAAACACAAATCAGGAACTTTTAGAGTTTTCGACACAAAATAGACAAACAGATCGGCTAAAGTATTAAACACCACGGTTAGACCATGATGAAAATACTTAAGCAATAAGTTTCTAATATACTTGAAAGAGTAAAATATTCTTTCAAAGATGACTCCTCCCGGAACACGTCATCCTGACGGTGTGTTCGAACCAGAGTAACCGAATTTTGTTGGACATGATAAGGTTAATCATGAGTCGCTCTGAGCTACCATTTCATTCAAAGGATAAGCATAAACAGTGCAGAACTTATTTAGAATAAGGTTCCATAAAATCTGTTAGACAGAATTCATATTGGATATGAACAGGAAAGAAACCGGGTATTCTCACTCCTGATGATTTGGGATGCTAGGCATACGTTTGGATGATACCAAACTAGAACCCAAATTGGATAAGTGCCTAATGTAGGTTATCTGAGGGATACCGAAGTATAGTACTTATACATCTCACAAGAGAACAATTTAATTGTTGTTCGCCATGCAGTTTTCCTAAGAGGAATACTGATATGCAGTGGTAAGTGGGAGGATAGTAAAACTCGATGAAAATCGGAGTAATACTGTTCAAGGTACCAAGTCCTTAATGGAACACAAATAGTTCATCAAGGATGACTATACCAGTAATCTTCGTATACACAAGAACCGCGTATGTCGGAGAGAGTCAGAAAACAACCTGGGGTATGGGTTTCTGATCTCACCTCATAAAGATGTCAATCTTATTGAGGAATACCAACTGACTACGTATGAGGAAGTGATACAAGGTATCGACTCCCTATTATGGCAAAGTGCCATGAATCCAAAATGGTTCCATGTAAATCGACTATGTTTGGACACTAGTTGATGTACCAGAAGGCATTGTGCCTATTGGTACTATATAAGTCTTCAAGGAAGACATACATGGATGGCAACATACCAACGTATAAAGCTAGGCTTTTAGCGGAAAAGTATCGTTATCAACATTGTGTTGATTTCGATTCAACCTTTTAATTGTTGCCATGGTAAATCCATTTGGATAATGCTTGCTAATGCTGCATGTTTCATTTATGAAATATGCCAGCTTAACGGGAAAATCGCTTTCCTGAAAAGGAAACCTTTTGGAGGATGTTTACAACATCCTGAGGATTTTGTCGTACTAAAACTAGCAAACAAGGTTTGCAGGTTATTTGATTCATGTTTGGATTGAAGCAAGCATTAGGTTCTTGGAATTATCGTTTTGATGTAATCATAATGCTTTATGATTTAATTCAAAATGAATGATTCTTGTGTATATAAGGAGGTTAGTGGGAGCGCACTGACAATAAATGTCCTATCAATAATGATAATATGTCATTTCTTGGAAATGATATTCCCATAAATACAATCGGTGAAAGCTTGGCTTTCGAGAAAACTCTCCGAGAAACCGTACATTGAAAAATGTACGTGACCTGGTGTCTCATACGCTTTGAGCATATGGATTCACAAACAGGCCAATCCTAGTGATGGTCACTGGATTGATATTAAGAACATCCATTAGTAACTTAGAGAACTAAGGATGCTGTCTTAAACTATGGAGATGGAAAACTTGAAGTGACTGGGATCACTGTAGCAAGTTTCCTAAACCGATAAAACGACTATAAGTCGCAAAACGGTACCATACAGTTTGAATAATGGAACACTGAGCTGGAAATCTTCCGAGCAAGATACTGTTACCGAATAAACAACAAATGCGGGTTATTGCTGCAGCTGAGGCAGCAATAGAAGCCTTTTGGGTCGATAATAAATCTAATTAGATTAGATATAGTTCTGTTAGCAGCTGAGCTAGGCTTCAGCACAGGCTAAAGAATTAATGGTCTCATCAACGATCCAGATACATACTTCGATATTCATCTGATTCGTCCGGATCATACATCGTGGCGATGTGATGATCGAATAAATCGCATCAGATGATAATCATGCAAATCCGCTGACGAAAGCATCATCAACAGTTTGAGCCAACCGTACATAGTTCGGGTGTTAGACACTCGAGTGACTGGCTATAGGCCAAGTGGGAGATTGTTGGACAATTATGACCCATAGTGCACTATTTGTATAGATCATGGTGTTGTTTTACAAATGAACTATGTGACAAAGGAGATTGCTCTCTTATCATTTGTGATTAGATCACCAAGATGTATAAATGATATGAGGTCCTTATGATTTATTCCTGGATTGAGAATGATATGAGACAGTATCAGTCCACGAAGGATAAATCATTAAATATCCCTAGTCATAGTATTATCGAGATTGGACATCGATAAATGCGTAAAGGACTAGTATTACACTTGTGCACGTTGTGACGGCATAACGACATAGTTCTCATATATTTGGGTATAGGATACTCATGCAAGTGTAATAGGAGGTTGTGTTTTACCGATGGTACGGGAAACAGCTTCGCTCTGGATAGACCCCATCGGAATTCCATTGGTAGTATGACTATGTTTCTATGGAAGTCCGAAATCAGGGTAGGTGTATTTGGTCTTAACCTGAGACTTGCACCTCTAATACTTGTGACAATCAATATACTTTGGTTTTGGTCGTCCAGGGCTTTAACAGGTTCTGTGTACGCCTCTGCTGGGTATATTGAGAATCGTAGTGTATTGGGTGTGATGTCAAGACGGAAGTATCACTCCAGTCATAGTGGAGATGATGTCACGTAGGATACGGTACTAGTACTCTTAAGTACTGCAGTCATCGGGATATTATAACTAGGTCATGTATATCCGATTATAGAGACTAGTTACCAGACATCCGACATGTGCTTCGTACGGGGCAGACACAATTCCAGCCCCAGGCCTAGCACGTGACATCCGATACTGGATCGAAATACACAATACTACGTATATTACGCTTGATATAGATCGCTTATTCCTGTAAGCATGTTTCTGGAGAATTGGGTAGGCATGGCGCTTTGCTAGAAGCCAACATTGTCTTGTAAATCGGTATAAACGTAGTACTAGGTACTTACGTGTTCGGATAGTCCGACGACCGAATTTACTGCCAATATATCTGGGGATCTCATAGGTCGCTTCCCGAAGATTCACCGTTGACGTATGACTCGCACTTTTAATTAATCTGGGATTAATTAGATGAGAGAGAAATTTAATCTGGGATTAATTACGGAGATATTTTATCTATGATAAAATATCATTTAAAGAGAGATAACGATTAATTTGGAATTAATCGATAAATTAATATATTCGATATATTAAACGAAATTGGATTTCGACGCGGAATTAAAATTAGATTTTAATTCGGGCAAACGAGTTAATTTAGAATTAATTCGTAAGCGACGTGAATAGTGATTTCGCTAGGCGTAATCATTTAAATTACGTCGCAACGTAAAACTCGTTAATTTGGAATTAGCGAACCCGAGCCCGGGATTGTTTGCGAGCGCATTCACATTTCGAATTTGAGTGCGGCATGCAAGTCAAATCAAGCGTCAAATCATTAGTCGCATCAAGCGTTAAATCATTAGTCACTTTGAGTGATGTGACATATTGTTACTTGATTTGACTGATTGATGGATTGATGGGGGTAGTTGGCAAGCATTTAAGGCTTGACTTTTTGAAAATCAAAAAATGGTATATGTTTAATTAATTTTGGAAATCAATTAACAATTACACAACTCTTCTCTCTCTCAATTATTCTTCTCTCTCACGCCCATTTTGGGCATTTCTTCTTCTGTTTTTGCTGGGCAAAACCGAGAAAGAATGGAAGCAAAAGTCGTGATTTTAATGCAAAATCAAGAGAGCTAGCACACTTCGGGATCATGCGAAGGTGATAGGGAAGTCCACCCATGAGCTTGGGATAATTTGACAAAGCTTGGAGCTTGACGAAAGACATCCATGGCCGATTCTTGGAGGAGGAAAACCAGCCACTGCCGTGAGCTGTTGGAGGGCAGAAAAGAATTTTTGTTCGTCGCCGCGTCGCTCAACCGATCGATGTGAGTATTCCGCAACTCCTTGAATGTATTCACTTTGAATTTCAATGTTTGATATGATATTGGGATGCTTAGAAAATTCCAACACATATCTTTTGACAAAAGGTCCAACAGAATCCAAATGATGATGATCCTAAACACAAACATAAGGAAATAACTTCTACTGGTCATATAACTATGGTTCACATGTAGGTTTCAGGAGTGTAAACAAAGGCTCTCACTGACGAAGGATTGCCAACAACTAGGACTCCCCACTCAAGGGTTCAAACGACCAAGTGAGCGCACCTTTTTTATACCTTACGGTACGTGCCAACGAGTTACGGTATGTGACTAACTGTCAAATAGATTTCCTATTGTAGATTCCCCAGAGGGAGGGTGGAGCGAACTCTCTTAAATACCCAAGCCTCTTAGGCTCTTATCGCCTTGGTGGCAGGAATAAACAACAAGTCCTCCAAATTAGTCTGTCATAGTGAGCTACAGATAATGATTATCTAGGTGCCTTCACAGCTTTTCCTTATTGAAAGGTAGTGAGTGAAGGAAGACATCAAACCATCACCTAGCCTTAATAATTGCCTTTGATTAAATTCCTTAAACCCACAATAGACATGGTTAATTAGAGCACAAATCACAAACATTACAATACATTATTTCGGGGCCGATTCTCTATCCCCAGTGGAGTCGCCAGACTGTAGGACACAGAAATCGGTGACGCTGTTTCGGGCTCGCGGCCCGGTTGGGAGTACGGAGTAGCCCACAGGGGACTAAACCGGAGAATAATGGAGTCGCCACCCGGTGTGAACCGGGAAAATGATTTAAGGCCGCACTCACCCCTCGCAATGGAAGACCTCAAACCGTTGGGTTCGGAATGGTCCCTTACTTATGTCATTTGTAATGAATGGATTTGTGCAATTTTAACCAAGTCTACTTAACATACATATTGGCCAAAGTAGTCTAAATTCCTATAGAGCCTAAATCTAAGTTTGCATGCTTTAAAAGTAAATTCTCATAACATAATACATTAAATTAATATATACAAAATAAACATGTGGCCAATGAATTTGGTCGTTCTCAATGTAGAACTTCGCATACCCGGTTGGACGTATTCCATGTCAACCGAGCATGCCGTGTCCGGGACAACAAAATAAAATATAACAAAGGGTGCCCTCAGGTCTTACATTTTTAGTCGCTTCTCGGGAGTGCGTTTCACGGTGTCGGAAGGGTTATCGTTCCGCTATTTTCACTGGTCCATTGTTTCTTCTACGGTTTTCACTGTTCACTATTCCCGCTGTTTTCTCGGGTTCGCTGTTTTTTCTGTTTTCACCGTTTTCGTCGGTTCGCGGTTTCCGCTGTTTTCACTGTTCACTATTCCGGCTGTTTTCTCGGGTTTTCACTCGCGATCCGGTCTATTTTTGGGCTAGTCTCGGGACGATTTTTGGGCAGTTTTCTGTCTTGGTTTCAGTTACTTTTGTCACTGTTTCTTGGTGCAATTTTGTTGCCGTTTCGGGTGCAATTTCGGTGGCTTGAAGGTGCAGTTTAGGGATGGTTTCACGGCAGTTTATGGCTGTATTGTGCGTGGCTTTGTCGGGCTGGTCAGGGGGCTATTTTCATGTGTGTATGGGCTGTGTTTTACGTGGGGTTGTTTGCTGTGTGCTGCTGAATGAAGGAGTAATGGGCATGAGGCAGTGGGCTGATTTGTTTGATTGTTTGGTGTTCGGTGGGGTCCTGTTTTGATCGTTGTTTTGTTCTCGGCTGGAGGTTATTATTTGGTGGGGGCTGTCAGTTTTGTCGTTGGTTGGAATATGTTTGCTTAGTGAATGGCAGGCTTTGTTGGCTTGGTTTGCGAGAACGATGGCTGGCTCGTGGGCTGCTTGAGGGTTAGGTTGTGTGATGCGTTGAGGGTGTCGAGTGGTGCTGTTGAGTGGGTTGATCGTGAGCCTTGAGTAGGGACGTGATGACAGGTTACTGCATGAAGGGCAAAGGACGTGTGATGGGTGAGGGGTACGTGAGGCAAGGGGATTTGTGTGAGTGGAGGGTTCTTGTTTGGTCGTGAAGTTAGGAGCAGTTTGGAGTGAGCTAGGGCTGGTGATTAAGGCTGTTTGGTGAGGGAGTATGCGGCAGTTTAGGTGCAGGTCAAGGGGAGTGGCGTGAGTGGTTAGTCTGCATGAGGGTTTATTATCATGCAGGGGCAATGGCGTGTTGGTGCTGCTAGGTGGCTTGTTGATCTGCTGCGTAGGTGGTCTGCTAAAGGGCTGCTGGTTTCATGAAGGGTAGTTGTGAAGGCTGTTACTGACATGAGAGTTGGCTGCAGTGAGTTCTAGGGTTACCTGAGCAGTTTAAGTGGCTAGGGTTCTATGGTTTTCTGGTTCGCGTGAAGAGAGGAGGATGAGATTCACGTGTGCAGTTTGTTGAGGGCGAGATGTTGCCGTGTGTGTCTATTCTCCTTCACGTGTGCATGGTTGAAGCGTGGGCTGTAGGGTTTACGTGATCCAGGAGGGGTATTATGCGTGGTGTTATGGCGTGTGCGAATTGTTAGGGGGAGTTTAATCGGTGTGGAGAGAGACAAGGAGAGAGGGACACAAGGGCTTCACGTGTATTGCTAGGTCGAAGGTTGTTTGTGAGGGCAAGACGTGATTTGTTTGTGGAGAGAGAGGGACCGAATGCTATTAGGGTTTATTTTTGTTTGTTCATGCTTTGAATAATAGGAGAGAGAAGGGTGTGAGAGGAGGGTTTCACCTGTACTAGCCAAGGGAAGAAGGGGTTTAGGTGTTTTTTTTTTTTTTTTTTTTATAATGGTGAGGGAATTATTAATTTAATGATCGGTTTGTTGTTTGGTGGGGGGAAGTGAATTTATTAGGGTGGCAATCATTTATGGTTGGTTTTTGAAAAGAGAGGGGGGAGGCATGTGTAGGTGAGGTGCTTGGTGGGACGTGGGCTTGACTTTAGAGGTGTGAAGGAATTGTGATGAGTGAGGCTCAATTAATTTATTCATGTGGGGGAGTTGCTTAGGTTTTGGCTTTTGTTTGTTTGTGACTTTTGTTTGTTGGTTGGTGGCTTATTATTTTATGTTTGTTTTGTTTGTGGAGGATGGGTGTAGATTTGTGTTATTCACGTGGAGGGCTAGGAGTTTTGTTTGTGATTTATTAAATTGTGTTTGTGATTATTGGTGGGTTACGTGGGGGGCTTGGATTATTTAATGTTTTTGTTTGGTTTTGGTTTGTCTTGTATGAAGTGTGGGTGGGGACGTGAGGTGTCAATGGTTTATTAAATTTGTTTTGGGCCGAGGGTAATTGAAACAAATGTCTAACGAGCAAACCCCAGGTTAAACGAGTGAACTAAATCCAACAAGATGTCAATTTTTGACTTTCCCCTTCCGACGTCCGTTTCCCGCGACTTCCGCGACTTAAAAGGTAGTGCCTCCATACGAGGCTCATCATCGGGACTTACATGCAAAAATGCAGTGCCTACAATAAGCATAAAGAAACAATTTCTACAGACTGGCCCATCAGCATTTTAGAAACTTTTAGCCCAATTGTCATAAGATACGAACTCATCCCAGTTTAAATGGCCCAACAAGTTCGCATTCTGACAAGAAGCCCAACTAAATCCAAATGATGATGGTCCCTAAACACAAGCACAAGGAAATAGTTTCTATTGGTCATACAACTATGGTCTACGTGTGGGTTTGCGGGAGTGTAGACAAAGGCTCTCGTTGACGAAGGATTGCCCACAACTAGGTCTCCCCACTCAAGGGTTCAAACGACCAAGTGAGCGCACCTTTTTTATACCTTACGGTACGTGCCAACGAGTTATGGTGCGTGACTGACTGTCAAATGGATTTCCCGTTGTAGATTCCCCAGAGGGAGGGTGGAGCGAACTCTCTTAAATACCCAAGCCTCTTAGGCTCTTACCGCTTGGTGACAGGAATAAACAACGAGTCCTCCAAATTAGTCCATCACAGTAAGCTACGAGTAATGATTATTTAGGTGCCTTCAGCTTTTCCTTATAGAAAGGTAGTGAATGAAGAAAGACACCAAACCATTTCTTAGCTCTAATAATGCCTTTGATTAAACCCCTTCAACCCACGATAGACATGGTTACCTAAAGCACAAATCACAATCACTGTAAGACATTATTTCGGGGCAAATTCTCTATCCCCAGTGGAGTCCCCAGACTGTAGGACACAGAAATCGGCGGCGCTGTCTCGGGCTTGCGGCCCGGTTGGGAGTACGGAATAGCCCGCGGGGGAACTAAACCGTAGAAATAAAAATGGAGTCGCCACCCGGTGTGAAGCGGGAAAATGATTTAAGGTCGCACTCACCCCTCGCAAGGGAAGACCTCAAACCGTTGGGTTCGGAATGGTCCCTCACTTATGCCACTTGTAATGAAATGATTTATGCAATAGTAAAACCAAATCTCATGCAACATATGTTTCCAGATAGTTTAAGCAACATGCAAGTTTGCACACCCATAATCGTAAAAATGAAAGAAATGAAGGCAAAATACATAATTTATGAACGTATTAAGCAATAAAGTGCAATAATGTAACTAATAACAACTATAAAGGCATTGATAATAAAAGCGAGCACACAATCTCATGAACATATCGAATAAATGCGGAAACTATAAATAAATAATAACGGTAAAGGCATAAATATTGAAGAGAGCTAACTAAGCATATGATGTGGAAGAGAATGACTAAGGGAACAAACATGCATGAAACATGATGAAGGAATCTGCCTGGTGTGTGCGCGTTCGTGTAGCATTCATAAACGCGTTCGAACTGTAAATAGAATGCAAGCGTTCGTGTAGTGTTTGATAACGCGTTCGAACGATAAACAGAATGTCCGCGTTTGTATAGCATTTGATAACGCGTTCGAACGGGATGAGACCCGATGCATGATACAATAAAATACATGCGAGTTCGAGTAGCGTTCTTAAACACGTTCGAACGGTAAACAAATGCAAGCGTTCGAGTAGCGTTCTGAGACACGTTCGAACGGAAATAAGACAGAATGCATACGTTCGTGTAGCGTTCGTAAACACATTCGAACGGAATGAGGCATGATGCATACGTTCATGTAGCGTTTGGAAACGCGTTCGAACGAGATTGCCAAAATGGCATCTGAAATGACACAAACAAATATATGGATAAATAAATACACAATGTAGGACCTCGTGTGCCCGATGGAACACATTTCACATTCAATCGGGTGCACCTCGTCCGGCGCGGCAAAAGGTAGCCTTTAGGCATTTCCCTCGAATAGAGGACCTTTAATCCACCCTAGTTAGCCTATGCGCACAAGAATGCAATGCATGCGTAAATAAAATGATGATATGCAAATGGTAAATGACATAATAAAAGGCGCGGCAAAACATCATGGTAAAGGTAGCCTTCAGGCATTTCCCTCGAATAGAGGACCTTTAATCCACCATAGTTAGCCCATGCGAATTATATTACAATGCATATAAAATAAAGACAAAAATAATATAGGACCTCGTATGCTCGATTAAACATATCTCACATTCAATCAAACATACTTCGTCCGGCGCGGAAAAACGTCGTGGCAAAGGTAGCCCTTAGGCTTTTTATCCCTCAAAATGGAGGACATTTAATCCAACTTGATTTGCCCATGCGCACTATATCATCATGCATAAATAAGTAACATGCAGAAAGTAATAACATACTAACGACTAAATCATGCTTAAAAAATAAATAACATACTAGCAACCCAATCATGGTCGAATACAAGGTTAGATGAAACGAAATGTGTGAATCTCTCAAGTGGTACGTGGCATTGTATCCCAAGTGCAAACCGCAATACCGTCCATTCGGATTCGGCTACGGAATTTACGTCCGGGTTTCCATCCGATATACCACAAGAGAGAACACATATTTCATTCATTCAAGGACCACAACATGTATCAATAAATGACTCTCATGCAAAGGAATTCTAATAAACAACAAAAAAGATGAGAATAAATAAGAAAGGTGCCCTAAGGTCTAACCTCTTAGGTCGTCTCTCGAAAGTGCATTACACGGCCGTCGGAAGGGTTGATGCTCCGCAACTCCTCCGGTTCACTGGTCCACTGCTTTCGTTCGCTGCTTCACTGTTTTGAGTTGTCATTTCCTCTGTTCTGCTGCTATTTTTACTCCATTTTGCTGATGTTTTTGCTATATTTTTTGGTCACTGTTTTCACTGTATTAAGGGACTGTTTTGGCATTCTTTAAGGGGTATTGGGGCTGTTGTTTTGCGGTCACTGCAGGGACTATTTTGGGCTCTGATTTTCGATGGTTTAAGCTATGGTTTAGGTGTGTGTTTTCGGTGAGTGGAGGGCTGCTTCAAGGACTATTTTTTTCGGTGATGATGTTTGCTTATGGGTTATGGTTTCGATGATGAGAGGAGGAGAAGAGAGAATTATTTCTTTGCTTATTGCTTTGCCTAGGGCGTGGGTGTTAAGTTTATTTCTTTTGTGTTTTTGTGAGAATGAGCTAGTGTTTGAAAGGTTGGTGAAAGCTTCTTTTTATAATGGTTTGCTAGGGTTTCTAGGTAAGGAATGAAATCCTAAAAAAGGGAAGTGTTTTGGTTGGTTTATGAAAGGAAAATATGGGTTTAATTTAGGGAGTGAATATCTTAATTGGTGTTTGATTGGGGAAGGGATTTGATATGATTTGATTTGTATCTTTTAATTAGGGAATGTGATTTGTCTTGATTAAGAATATGATATATTTGATTAGATTAGGAAGGAATTTGATCTAATTAATTTAGTTTAATTTGTGACATGTATTTTAAATATTTAATTATTTTTTGGATGGGTTTTGCTGGGGTAATTGGGCTTGGGCGTGAGGCTAGTAGCAAAACCAGAAGTACCGACACCGTTCGAACGCCTATTCGAATGCTATACACGAACGCCCGCAATCTGCTTGAAGTTCGAACGTGCTCACGAACGTTGCACGAACGCGAAAGTAGTGAACATGTGAATTGAATCTGATGACATACTTATTCTGAATTTCCCCTTCCGACATTCGTTTTCCGCGAATTTCGCAACCTAAAGAGTAGTGCCTCCGTACGAGACTCATCATCGGGACTTATATGTAAAAATGCAGTGCCTACAACTGGCCCAAAGCTCATTACAAGGATTGAAGATGTTGTAAAAAAAAAACAAAAACAAAAACAAAAAGAAAGTTCCACTACCAAAAAATGTGAATTCTAATATAACTTAGGACAAAAATATGTGGGCACAATGAATTGATTAATACGTTGTTGGTTGTGTTTATGGAGAATGGTAAAAAGAATAGGAGAATTTACTTAGTTAGTAATTTAGAAAGAAAAAAAAATTACTAACTTGGATAATAATATTTTTTCTTAGTTCTATTACTCACTTGTTTATTTTGTTTCTTTTTATTTAGTTTTTTGTGATTGATTGTACATTTGATTGATGTTTTTGGGCATCGTCGTTGTAAGCCCTCACGAGACTATATCTCGTCCACTAGGGACACCTAGGGGTTTAAAAGCTTGTTATATACGCGAAATACAATCGTGATCCCTACGAAAATGGCTTAGATTAATTTAGTCTTAGTTTCTTATTTCATTTTAGTTTGTTTGTTTTTTTCGAGGACTAGAAAAATATTAGGTTTGAGGGTGTCATAAGCGGAAAATATATCAATATTTATCGCCCCTTTAACTTAATATTTTGTATGGTATCTCGAGATTTGTGAATGCTTTGATGTGTTTTTAGTTTATTTACAGATAAAATAAAATCGGGACTCAATGAAATCAATTAGGACGAAATGTGGAACAAATAAGGGTAAAAACTGGACTTGACATTTAGATTTTGGAGGTTGGAATATTGAAATGGTGTTCTAACGGAGTACAATTTCGGAAATTTCAACTTTTCATAATTTTCGTATTTTAGCCGTAACGTTTTATTTCGATATCGGATTGAGGTGATTCCAGTTGCAGATGAAAGAAGACTCAAAGACCTATAACTTTTATGTTCACAAAAGTTTCTAGTTCTGTTGTTTTCTAGATCGAAATGGATGATGAAGTCACGGTAACGCATATAATTGTAATTTTAGAAAATAAAATAAAAAATAATAAAAAATAAAAATAATTAAATTAATTAATTAATGCCACAATTAACTTTAGGTGGATTGTGACAAATTTTTTGTAAAAGATCAACAAAAAAAATCAAAAGTAAAAAAAAAAAAAATTTAGTAAAAGTTTGTTGTTTGTATTAGATTTGAAAAGCTTTAATGAATAATTGAGAGATGGGAACTTTTACTATAAATGGGGGTGCTCACCTTTCATTTGCTTCATGCTTCTTTCATTTTCTCTCTTGAAGAATTTGGAAGAAGTGTCTTGTAGGTTTTATTTTTAAGCGTTCTTCTATTTTCTTATTTTTTTAGTAATAATACTATGTGTGTTTTTATTCAAAGCATGAGTATGTAATTTCTTTTTTCTGGAGTAAAGAGTGAAACTCTTAAAATGATAATTTAAATTACTCTCTGTTATTTTATAATATATAAATTTGTAACACCCCCAGTGCAAAGACGCTACCGGCAGGTGATGGATCCTCACCACCACCCTAAGCCTCTAACTATTATTAAAATTTCTTAACTATTTCTCTGACAATATTACTATAATAGACATTAATTAAATTATTTCTTGAACCAATTAACATCGTACGAACAACTTACAAACTGTAAATAAATATTTATACCTCATATAAATGGCATTATATACCTCTAGACTTGACTCACACCGACATATATGCATTCTATCTGAATGCGAACAACAACTTAGCATGAAAGACCCATACTTTAGTGATTGCAGTAACTCAACTCCTCGAACTCAGGCTCTTGTTCGATTGTGGCTCACCAGATAAAGTTACCTGCAAAACAAACTGTGGAGTTTAAGGGGGTCAAATCGTTTTGAACGACCTGGTGAGTGGATACTAAATATAAGAACCATAAGAAAAATATAAAACATATCCATAAATCATTTTCATGCATTATCGTCAAAAACATATCAAGCGTTCAACTCCCAAGTCGCGCACATAGACTGAGAAAGGAACGAACGATCCATTGTCGACAAGGTAGTGGGTCATACCATTTCAGATGGATGAGACCCTAACGATCACCCCGGTGGAAACATATGATGAGTCATAAAAATATAAAAACATGTAACGAGCGTCGGGGTGGAAACATAACAATGATCGATCATCTTAGCGGAAACATATAGATAGCTCACAAATCATAAAAGCAGTAAACAAGCGCTAAGACGGAAGCATAAAAACATAATGCATATTTTTCATCAATTTAAAACCTCAAAACTTGAAAATAAATTTAAAACATAAGACAATAAAATATAAAATAAAACATCCACTCACAATTCTATGGCAATTCGAGAGCGGTACACGGTGTGGAGGATCGTCGAGTATCTTGGCGTTGATCTAAAGCCAAAACAAATGTTAGTTTCTATAACTCAGAACATTTTCATATGGCATAAAAGAATATGTAATGCATAGACTCTTAATCTTTCTGAATATATGAAATATTTATGGCATCTATGACTTTTACGACTTAGGTTTCGAGTTACGCAAGTGTGATAGCGAAATTTCAAATTTTCCCAATCATTAAAATCCGCTGCTCAATAGTTAACTTCACAAATTCACACTGTGATTAATTGAGATGGAATCTAGGGCTGGAATTTTAATATAATGGGCTTTCATGTGTCTAATTTATTTCAGTTTTTACGAATCTCAGTGTAGGCACTGTATTTTTACATGTAAGTCCCGATAATGAGCCTCGTACGGAGGCACTACCTTTTTATGTCGTGGAAGTAGCAAGAAACAGACGTCGGAAGGGAAGAATTAAAAATTGACATTTTGTTGGATTTTATTCGCTCGTTTAGCTCGAAGTTCGCTTGTTGAATCTTCGTTTCAAGACATATCCTTGGCCCAAAACCCCGCAAACCGCATTAAGCTCACCCAAACACCAAAGCCCACGCCCAAAACCCATGATACCAAACCAAATTACACATCAAGCCCACCAACACCAAAGCCCACGCCCATGACACATATTTACCCCCTCCACCCACTATTCAAACAACAATTACCCTTTCACCAAGCTTACCCCACACCTTTGACCCCAATTTTACCTTAGCCTCCATTTTCCCACAAGCTTTTCCAGGATATTAATAACATTTCCCTACACCATTTAATAGCAACCCCACGCCTATTAAGGAACACATGCCTTAGCCTCCATTTTCAACACATCATCCACCAAATTTCAACAAAGATTGGTCACCCTAATTAATACCCCTCATCAACCATAGGCAACCAATTAATGCCCATCTATTTGCCCATAAAAACAACCCAATTGGACCATCTTTCTTCCTGGAGCACATACTTAGCATCTTGATAGCACAAAGACATCACAAAAAAACACTCTCTTCTCTCTCTCTCTCTCAAGCTCAAGCCTCCT
>SKCR01034303.1:0-49347 GCA_019454045.1 Zanthoxylum bungeanum
GCGTTCGTGTAGCATTCGTAAATGCGTCTCGAACGGTAACAGAAGGTTCGCGTTCGTGTAGCAATTGAGTAGTAGCGTTTGTAAACGCGTCTCGACAGGGAAACAGAGGTTCGCGTTCATATAGGTTCGATAACGCGTTCGAACGGGAACAGACCTGATGCGTAAAATGTGACGCAATACATACATTAAAAAAAAAATAGCGAAATACGAGGCGCGGCGAAGCATCGTGGCGAAGGATTTTAACCTCTTCAATTAGAGGACCTTTCATCGCACTCTTACAGCCCATGCGCTTATCTAATGATATAAAAATAAAGACAAAACCTAGACTTCATATACCGATGAAACATCTTACATTCTACCGAATATACGTTAATCGGTGCGGCAAAAAGCATCATGGTAAGGATTTTACTCTTCATTAGAGGAATTCATTGTACTTAATAAGCCCATGCCAACTCGAATCACATCATAACATACAAAAATAAAAGAAAAATCCCTAAAAAAATTCGGAGTGAATGGATAAGAATAAAAAATAAATGGGCATATCAAGAGGGTTGAATGATAAATAAATTATAGATAATTCCTATCTTCTATCAAAACTTAGTATAGCCGATTGAACATATCTTATATCCAACGAACACCATCAACCGGGCGGCAAGCATTGTGGTAAAGGATTTTAACCCATCCAAATAGGGGACCTTTAATCCGACTTAATAAGCCCTTGGCGCTGCGATTGTATCATACATACAAAAATAACATGCAGAATTCAAATAACGAAAAATTAAATAACCGAATCGAAGCAACATAAAAAAAAGAGAAAGAGTGTGTCGTTTAATCAAGTGGTACGTGGAGTTGTTGTTGGACAAAATGACCCATAGCGTCACTATTTGCACAGATCATTGTGTTGTTGTAGCAAATTAACTATGTGACAAGGAAATTGCACTCTCATCATTTGTGATTAGATCACCATAGATATATAAATGAAGAGAGAGAGGTCCTATGATTAGTTCCTGGATTGAGATGATATGAGACAGTATCAGTCCACGAAGGATTAATCATTAAATATCCCTAGCCGTAGTATTATCGAGACTGGACATCGATAATGCGGAATAGGCTAGTATTGCACTTGTGCGCGTTGTGAGGGCACAACGGCATAGTTCTCATATATATAAGTATTGGATACTTGTGCAAGTGCGATAGGAGGTCGTGTTCACCGATGGTACGGGAAACAGCTTCGCTCTGGATAGACCCTTCGGAATCCCATTGGTATTATGACTAGGTGTCTATGGGAGGCCGAAATCAAGGTAGGTGTGTATAGTCTTAACCTGAGACTTACATCGCTAATACTTACGACAATCGGTAAACTTTGGTTTTGGTGGTGGGGGATCTTAACTGGTTCTGTGTTCACCTCTTCTGGGTTTATCAAGAATCGTAGTGTATTGGATGTGATGTCAAGACGGAAGTGTCACTCCAGTCATAATGGAGATGATGTCACGCAGGATACGGTATTAGTGCTCTTTTAGTGATGCGCATCCAATCGTGAATTATGACCAGGTCATGAATATCCGATTATAGAGACTAGTTACCAGACATCCGATATGTGTTTCGGACGGGGCAGACACTTATCCAGCCCCAGCCCTAGCACGTGATTATCCGATACTGGGCCGATATGCACAATACTATGTATACTACGCTTGATACAGATCTAGATATTCTTTGATGAATATGTCCGGAGAACTTGGAAGACTTGGTGCTTTGCTAGGAGTCGACCTTGTCTCGTAAATCGGTAGAACGTAGTACTTGGTACGTACGTGATTCGGATACTCCGACGACCGTATTTACTGCCAGATTATCCGGGGATCTCATGGGTCGCTTCCCGATAATCCACCGATGACGCACAACTCGCACTCTTGAATAATCTGGGATTATAATAGAAGAGAGAGAAAATTAATCTAGGATTAATAACGGAGATATTTTATCCGGGATAAAATGTCGTCTAAGAGAGAGAGAACGATTAATTTGGAATTAATCGATGAATTAATATATTCGATATATTAAATGAAATTAGATTTCGACGCGGAATTAAAATTAGATTTTAATTCGGGCAAACGAGTTAATTCAGAATTAATTCGTTAGCGACGTAAATAATAATTTCGCCAGGCGTATTATTTATTTAAATTCGATTGAATTAACGTCGCGACGTAAGCTCGGTATTTCGGAAATATCGAACCCGAACGCGTGAGTGCACGTGGGCCCACTTTCATTTGGAAACGTGTGGGGCCCACATGACACATGTCATTTTATGCATTTTTGACATCTAATGCATTGCATGGAGATTGTGTACAATGCACTCAATGTTATTGCATGGAAATGAGTGTTTGACACTCTAAGCCATTGCATGGTTGTGTCATAAATTTATTATTAATTTAATAAATTATGGCATAAATATAAATTGATTTTTGGTAAATCATTTTAATTAATAACACAACTTCTTCTCTCTCAATTTCTCTCCTCTCTCACGCCCAATGAGCAAATGTTCACTGGTTTGGAACCAGTTTGGGCGTGAGCTAAGGGAAGCAAGAGTGGTTTCTCATGGTGAGAAATCAAGTGCTAGCACACTACAAGTCTTGCGAAGGTGGTAGGGAGGTTCCCCCATGAGACGGGATCCATCCGACGAAGATTGGAGCTCCGTTTCTTCACTCAATTTTCTGTTTTGAGGACAGTGGACTGTTGCAGTGTGCTGAGACAAGGCAGTGCGTTTGTGCTTGATTCGTCTCCAAATCTACTCAACCGATCAATGTGAGTATTCCGCTACCTCCGTTGATGTGTTCACACATAATTTCATGTCTTGATTGATCTTGGGACCTATAGAAAACCAACAATGGCATCATGAGCTAATTGCAAGCATGAATTTGTAGGGTTTAAAATTGGGTAAATGTGATTTGAGCATGATTTGAATGATTGTTGTTTGAGTATGCTTATAACATGTTTAAATTCATTTTGGTTGGACTAATTTGATGAAAAATGATTTGGAATTATTTTCCCCAAAATTTAGCCTTGGCCGAATGTGTTATTGATTTTGAATCCTTGGAATTTTGATTTTGATTCATTGGATGAGTTAAATCATGTAGGATGATGTTAATTTGAGTCAATTGGATTGTACTTTGAATTGAACAAAAACCCTAAATTCATATGTTGGCCGAATTGATATGCCCTAGTTTGTCTTGAAATTTTTGATTTTGAAATTGGATGTATGAAAATCATTCGGGATATGTTTTAATGTCGATTGTGATTAATTGGATTGAAACCGAAATGGACAAAATCACTTCCTTGGCCGAGACTTAGCAAGCATGTAATGGGTTTGATTTTTCATTATGTGTGTTTGACATGTAATAATGAATTAAGCATGATTAATTGGACTAATTTGGTGCTTCGGAAATATCGATTTAGTCGATTAATCATATAATGCACTTTTGGTAATTAAATTGTGAAAATTGGATTTTGGATTTAATTAATTGGGCCTAATTTGGAATTAGAATTAATGTTGTAATTGGGCCTTTTGGGCTTGATTTATCAAGTTTGGTTTAGGCCAAGTGGATTGGATCCAATTGGGCCCAAAACCTTAACCATAAAGCCCAATTGCGACTAATGAACCTTTAATGTTAATTGGGCCTAATGGGCCGAAATTGATTTCTAAGGCATTTTGGGTGATTCACTATTGGGCTTTGGTTGCCGAAGCCCATGCCTAAAGAAATTAATTGAAGCCCATTAGACTTAAATTAAATTGACGTTGGACGTTAATCGGACTTTGAGTCCCGACGCGATTGAATTTGGAATTTAAATCGTAAAGGTTTATTAAATAAAGTGCAATATTAATTTGGAATTGAATAGTGAATTAGTATTAAATACATGTTAAATTTGATTTAATGATGTAGTTTAATTTAATTCATGAATTCGTACTTTGAGTACTTATTCGCAAAAACGAGTTTGACTCGAACAAAATCAAATCGTTGTTTGAACATTGGATGATCACTTAATTATCAGATTAATTAATTTGATTAGATTGATTGATAGCATGCTTATGTGTGTGAATACGTGGTTGTGTGAATGAATAATGTATATCGGATGGATATTAGTCGGGGTGGGCATTTTAGAAATTGTTGTAATAAATTCGATTTATTAAATTGGACCTGCGTGTCCAGCCTTATCACCTTCTTTCCTTGTATTCTACTTCTCACCTATTCCCCTCTATGTATGAGGTTTCTTAGTAGTGTAACGGGTAGAAGTAGTACAAGTGCTAGCTTGAGTGAGAAAGGAGAGAGATTTGATCTAGGATCAATGTGTAAGTATCCATCCGCATATCATTATTATTTTATTTCATACTCGCTTTATTATGTATTTAGAATGCATGTTTAAGGGTGTATGATGATGAGACCTTAACAAAGATAATTAAATTGGTAGCCAATTTGCACGCGAAAATCCCTCAATCTATATTAAGCGCAAATATCCTTCCATTGAATGATTCTTGTTCAAGATCCGAAGTTGGCATTGGTTTTTTTGACCAAAGTCAAGACCTTTGTCAATCAAGGATGTACTTGAATCATGAGAGTTTGTTGCATAGGTGTCTTGTCCAAATCGTGATTTTTATTGACAAAGTCAGATCACTTTTTGTCCAATGACATTGATTACGAAACTTTCCTCGTCAATGGGTCCCGCTTAACTGGAATCATTAGGTTTGTGTTTGGCCAAAGCCAAGGCCTAATGATTCGGAGGATATGGTTAGGAAAATGTAATGGATACATTGACATTATATATGTTTCGGACTTGGATGTCCACCTAACCGGATCTAGGAATTGGATGAGATCCAATTGATCTGTGAGATCTACCTAGTTAAATAGCATACAGCTTTTTATGGCCAAAGTCAGGGTGTGTGTTATTTAATAGGATCCTAGCCCACTAGGAAACACGGTTTCCCGAGTACTCCACAGAGGGTTAGAGGCTCGACGAAAAATAGTGGGAGGCAAGTATTGAATTTGCAACATTCGTTCGAAATACTCGCTAAACACGCTCATTTTATTTTACTCGTCATATTAATCAAAAGTATTAGTCGGACTAATATTTCATGTTGTTTTAAAAATATATATAGTTGGACTATATACAAACTCATTCAATATATAGTTGATTTTATAATTGGATTATAGTAATCAATATAATTGAATTAAAATGATAGTTGATTTTATAATGGGATTATAAATCAATATTAAAATTATAGTTGATTAAATAATTGGATTATTGTAATCATTATAATAAATAGTACCTTATTAAATTGATTAAATAGTTGGACTATTAAAATCAAGAAAGAATTGAAAGGTTGAATATTTAAAAATATATATCCTTGGATTAAATGTTTTAAATGATTTAATTTTCAATTGGGAATTAATAATAGGTTAATTTATTTGATAAAATAACTATTATGACTAAGCCCATAATTAAGCAAATAGTAGAGCATAAAGTCTTTGGAAGATTTATGTGATGATGACTTTAGTGCTTAATTAATATACTTTAATAAATCTATCTTTAGATTTAAAAGTATTTAAAATTGCAATTAATAATTCTTGGAGAATTAATTGACTATTCTAGTGGAGAAAAGTCAAAGTTTGCAATTGGGCATGTAGCACAAGGTGCACATCGTTTCGATATTCTGAAACCCAAGGCTTGGCCAAAGGTTTGTGAAATATTGAAAGGATAATTGACATATCCCAAAGTGACTACCATTTGGATATGGAAGACACGAAGGAATTAAAGAAAGGGCGAGGCTCTAACTTTAAAAATATTTGTCAAATATGTTCACTACTAGAATTGAATTTTAAATACTTAGTGTGGTACATAAAATATATGTATTGACGTTCAGAATCCGCTGTGAGCTGGATACTGGCTTCAAGCCGAGATTTCTCTGCGAATGGAAACGGGACGAAAGTCGCTGTTTCGACCGTAGATACCTAAGTTAGGAACTGCCTTTGGGTATGTACTTAAATTAGGAAATGTTATAATGTAACTAGTTTATCTAGAGACATTATCTCTATATCAGTGTTTAATCCATTGCGGATAAAACCTTTATATTCTAGAACACTAAAGTGTTTCAATATATAAAGATGATACTGAGATAAATACATTGGATGTAAATAACGAATTTATATTTTGAATATAAGAAAATCTCAAACATATAAAATGACAAATAAATAGCTCAAATTGATTTGATCAATAGAGACTTATTTGTGGCATTGTTGTCTAGGACACAATTAAACAAGACTCGTATATCCACACTTTTAAGAGTGGGTACTAGGACTGATTTGACTATTCAAATAAGGTCTACGAATCTAGTTTATTAGGTTAAATACCTAAATACTATTTACTTGGTAATAGTAAAAGAGCCACCGATCTGTTAGCCCTATTCATGGTGAAGTAAGTGGGCCCATATCTAACTAGGCTAGATGTGAACATGAATATTTCGTGACCTTAATGGATGTGACATCACGTTGTGGTTATGTGTTTCTTTTGAAGAACACAGATCGGAAACTTTAGAGTTTCGACACGAAGTAGAAAACAGATCGGCTATAGTATTATTCCGCCACGGTAATACCGTCATGGAAATACTTGAGCAGTAAGTTTCATATGTACATGAAAGAGTATGGTATTCTTTCAGATGAGGACTCCTCTTGAGACACGTCAGTTAGACGGGTTGTGTCTGAACTAAAACCGAATTTTGTTGGACATATAAGGTTTATCACGAGTCGCTCTGAGCTACTATTTCCTTCAACATGATATGTATTGACAGTGCAAAACTTATTTGGAATAAGGTTCCATATAAATCTGTTTGACAGATATCATATAGGATATGAACAGGAAAGAAACGAGGTTTCTCATTCCTGATAATTTGGGTATGCCAGGCATAACGTTTGGTTGATACCAAACTAAGGACCCAAATTGGATAAGTGCCAATATAAGTTATCCTAAGGGAAACCTTAAGTATAGTACTTGTAAATCCCACATGAGAACAATATAATTGTTGCTCACCATGCGGTTTTCCTGAGAGGAATACCGATATGCAGTGGTCAGTGGGAGGATAGTGATACTCGATGAAAATCGGAGTAATACTGTTCTAGGCACGAAGTCCTTAATGGAACACAAATAGTTCATCTATGATGAATCTATACCATTAATCTTTAAATACACAAGAAACTTCGTAGATCGGATAGAGTCGAAAACGACCTAGGGTATGGGTTTCTGATCTAACATCATAATGATGTCAATCTTATGGAGGTGTACCATCCGACTACGTTATGAGGAAGTGATACGAGGTATCGACTCCCTGTTGAGGCAAAATGCCATGAGTCCGAAATGGATTCCATGTATAACAACTCTGTTTGGATACTAGTTGTTGTACCCAAGGCGTTGTGCCTATGGTACATTAAACGTCTTCAAGGAAGACATACATGGAAGGCAACATACCAACGTGCAAAGCTGAGCTTTTGACGGAAAGGTATCGTTATCACATTATGTTAATAACGGTTCACCTTTTACCTGTTGCCATGGTAAATCCATTTTGAAGATGCTTTGAAAATAACTGTATATTTCATTATGAAATGTGTCAGTTATAGATCAAAATCGCTTTCCTGAAAAGGAAACCTTTTGGAGGATGTTTACAACATCCTGACAATTTTGTATAACCGACAAACAAGGTTTGCGGGTTATTCGATCCATGTTTGGATTGATTGCAAGCATAAGGTTCTTGGAACTGACGTTTTGAAATAATCATAATGGTTTGATATTTGACTCAAACGAAATAATTCTTGTGTATATAAGGAGGTTAGTGGGAGAGCGCACTGACAGTGAAATTCCCATAAAGCTATTGTTGAAAGCTTGGCTTTCAATAGAAATTCTCCGTAGAATTCTGAGAGATAACAACCTTTATTAGTGGAATAAAGATCTACTGGGATAGATTTGGAGTTGTTAACACTCTCTGGGAAATTGTACATTTAAAATGTACTTGTATTGGTGTCTCATACGCTTCGAGCATATGGAGTCACAATCGGGTCAATCCAAGTGACAGTCACTGGATTGAAGTTAAGAACATCTGTTAGTATCTGAGAGAACTAAAGATGCTGTCTTAAACTATGGAGATGGAGAACTTGAAGTGACTGGGATCACTGCTGCAAGTTTCCAAACAATTAAATACTGCGGTACTATAAAGTTTGAATAACGGGACAGTGAGCTGGAAATCTTCCAAGCAAGATAACTGTTGCCGAATAAACAACAAATGCAGATTATTGCTGCAGCTGAGGTGGGCAGCAATAGAAGTTTTGGGTCGAAAGTAAATCTAATTAGATTAGATATAGTTTCTGTTAGCAGCTGAGCTAGGCGTCAGCACAGGCTAAGGAATTAAAGGTCTCATTGATGATCCAGATATATACTTCTACATCATCTGATTCGTTCGGATCATACATCGTGGCGATGTGATGATCGTATAAATCGCGTCAAACGATAATCGACAAATCCGCTGACGAAAACCTTTCCTCAGCAATTTGAGCGAACCGTACATAGTTCAGGTGTAGGACACTTGAGTGACTCGCTACGTGCCAAGTGGGAGATTGTTGGACATTATGACCCATAGCGTCACTATTTGCATAGATCATTGTGTTGTTGTAGCAAATTAACTATGTGACAAAGAAATTGCACTCTCATCATTTGTGATCAGATCACCATAGATATATAAATGAAGAGAGGTCCATATGATTAGTTCCTGGATTGAGATGATATGAGACAGTATCAGTCCACTAAAGGATTAATCATTAAATATCCCTAGCCGTGTAGTATTATCGAGACTGGACATCGATAATGGGAATAGGCTAGTATTGCACTTGTGCGCGTTGTGAGGGCACAACGGCATAGTTCTCATATATATAAGTATTGGATACTTGTGCAAGTGCTGATAGGAGGTCGTGTTTCACCGATGGTACGGGAAACAGCTTCGCTCTGGATAGACCCTTCGGAATCCCATTGGTATTATGACTAGGTGTCTATGGGAGGCCGAAATCAGGTGGTAGGTGTGTATAGTCTTAACCTGAGACTTACATCGCTAATACTTACGACAATCGGTAAACTTTGGTTTTGGTGGTGGGGGATCTTAACTGGTTCTGTGTTCACCTCTTCTGGGTTTATCAGAATCGTAGTGTATTGGATGTGATGTCAAGACGGAAGTGTCACTCCAGTCATAATGGAGATGATGTCACGCAGGATACGGTATTAGTGCTCTTTTAGTGATGCGCATCCAATCGTGATATTATGACCAGGTCATGAATATCCGATAGAGACTAGTTACCAGACATCCGATAGTGTTTCGGACGGGGCAGACACTAGCATGACTATCCGTACTGGGCCGATATGCACAATACTAGTAACTACTTGATACAGATCTAGACTTTAGCCAGGCCCATAGCCCGCACCGTGAGACTGGGCCGATAGCACGCAACTATTCGTAATACTAGCGTGAGATTAGATATTCGTTTAGATGAATATCCGTCCGGAGAACTTGGGAAGACTTGGTGCTTTGCTAGGAGTCGACCTTGTCTCGTAAATCGGTAGAACGTAGTACTTGGTACGTACGTGATTCGGATACTCCGACGACCGTATTTACTGCCAGATTATCCGGGGATCTCATGGTCGCTTCCCGAATCCACCGATGACGCACAACTCGCACTCTTGAATAATCTGGGATTATAATTGAAGAGAGAGAAAATTAATCTAGGATTAATAACGGAGATATTTTATCCGGGATAAATTCGTTTCTAAAGAGAGAGAACGATTAATTTGGAATTAATCGATGAATTAATATATTCGATATATTAAATGAAATTAGATTTCACGCGGAATTAAAATTAGATTTTAATTCGGGCAAACGAGTTAATTCAGATTAATTCGTTAGCGACGTAAATAATAATTTCGCCAGGCGTAATTATTTATTTAAATTCGATTGAATTAACGTCGCGACGTAAGCTCGGTATTTCGGAAATATCGAACCCGAATGCGTGAGTGCACGTGGGCCCACTTTCATTTGGAAACGTGTGGGGCCCACATGACACATGTCATATTATGGCATATTTGGACACTCTAATGCATTGCATGGAGATTGTGTACAATGCACTCGATGTTATTGCATGGAAATTGAGTGTTTGACACTCTAAGCCATTGCATGTGTTGTGTCATAAATTTATTATTAATTTAATAAATTATGGCATAAATATAAATTGATTTTTGGTAAATCATTTTAATTAACATAACACAACTTCTTCTCTCTCAAATTTCTCTCCTCTCTCACGCCCATTTGAGCAAAGTGTTCACTGGTTTGGAACCAGTTTGGGCGTGAGCTAAAGGGAAGCAAGAGTGGTTTCTCATGATGAGAAATCAAGTGCTAGCACACTTACAAGTCTTGCGAAGGTGGTAGGGAGGTTCCCCCATGAGACGGGATCCATCCGACGAAGATTGGAGCTCCGTTTCTTCACTCAATTTTCTGTTTTTGTAGGACAGTGGACTGTTGCAGTGATGAGATCAATGCAGTGCGTTTTTGGGCTTGAATCATCTCCAAATCGACTCAACCGATCAATGTGAGTATTCCGCTACCTCCGTTGATGTGTTCACACATAATTTCATGTCTTGATTTGATCTTGGGACCTTATAGAAAACCAACAGTTGTATCCCAAGTTACAGATCATACTACAGTCCATTCAGAATCGGCTATGAAATTTATGTTCGGGTTTCCATCCTATATACCACAAGAGGCGACACATTTTCCATTTCATTCAAGCCACAACATGCATCCACAAACAAATCTCATGCGAATAGAATCCAATAAACATCAAAAGACGAATATAAACTAATGAGAAAAGTGCCCTCAGGTCTACCCTTTTAAATCACCTCTCTGATGTACGGTACACGATCGTCGGAAGGGTGGATGCTCCGCAACTCTTCCTGTTCACTGGTTCACTGCTCTCGTTCGTTGTCTTACTGTTTTGAGTCGTCGTTCTCTATATTTTGCAGCTGTTTTTACTGTATTTCGCTGCTCTTCCGGTGACGTTTTATGGTCACTATGTTTGCTGAATTTAGGGTACTGTTCTTGGGTGTCTTTAAGGGCTAATGGGCTGCGATTTTTGGAGGTTATGGGGGCTGTATAGGGGCTGTGATTTTCAGTTATGGAGAGTGTTTAGGGGGAGTGTTGTTTTCGGTGGAAAGGGAGGAGGAGGAGAGGAAAATTCTAGGTTGTTTCTTGAGTATATTAGGTGTGAATGGAGAGGCTTTTTTTATTTATGTGAATATGTGTGAATGAGCTAGGGGGCATCATGTCTTGGTTAGGGGTTGTTTATATAGAGAATGGCTAGGGCTTCACCTTGTCTCACAAGGAAGGGATTTTGGCATTTAAAAGGAGGATTTGATTTAGTGTTGAGCAAGGAAAGTCAAAGATTGAGGGGGGACAAATTTGGTTTAGATTAGGAAGTCAATATCTTTAATTTGTTATAATTGATTTTAATTAGGCATGACATCTTTTTAATTTAGTATGTGATTTTGTTTAGTTAGGAAGTTAATATATTTGATTGATTTTAATGTTTATTTTAATTTGGTATGTGATTTTTAGATTTTTTTATTATTTCACCATGTGTTAAATATGTGTTTTAAGTGGGCTTGGGCGTGTGGGCCAAGGCTTGGGAAAATTGGGCTTGATGTGAGGCTAGCAGCAAAACCAGAATTACCGACACCGTTCGAACGCCTCCTCGAACACGGCACGAACGCCCGCAATCTGTTTGGCGTTCGAACCTATACACGAACGCAGCACGAATGAAAACAGTGAACCTTTTTTATTCTGAATTTCCCCTTCCGATATCCGTTTTCCGTGACCTCCGTGACTTAAAAGGTAGTGTCTCCAAAATGAGACTCATCATAGGGACTTATGTGTAAAAATGCAATGTCTACAACTTGTTTATTCACTAACTTGTTTGATCTTTTTGCTTTTGTCTTTTATTCTGAATTTACCCAACTATGATTTAACTAACCCTAGATCTTTAAGTCTTTTTATTTTCCTTAGTATTTTCTTTTGTCTTTTTATTTATTTATTTATTTAGCAACTCTACAAATCAAATCATTTCAAGCAATCAATTCCCTTCTCCCTATAATTAGATCTCTGTAAATAAATAGTATCAACAATTAATAACAACAGTAGGAATTAAGTCCTCGTGGGATCGATATTTTTATACTACTTGAACGATACGTGCGCTTGCGTTATACGTGTGTGTTTACGCCGGTCACTTGGAGGGAGGCAAAAACGCAGCTTGTTCTTCGCATCTCAAACCGTTCAATGTGAGTTATGTATTCCGCCTTACTCCTTTGTGTATTCATGCGAATTTTGTGCTTGATTTCATGATCTTGGGACCTATATTAGAAACTCAACAGTTTGCACACGACAATGTCAGCTCGCAACACAATCTCTCGAATAATGTGGTACTTTCGTTCTACATGCTTCGACTTCTGATGCGCCCTCAGTTCTTTTGCTTACGCAATGGCACCCGTATTATCACAGTATAGGGGAATAAGATTCTCGATACTTGGGACAACTCTCAATTCTGTTATAAACTTCTTAAGCCAAACAGCTTCTTTCGCAGCTTTAGAAGCAACAATATATTCTGCCTCTGTGGTGGAATCAGCTGTAGACCCATGTTTGGAACTTTTCCAACAAACTACACATCCGTTAGGGGTAAATACGAATCCTGATGTAGACTTTCTATCATCGGGATCCGATTGGATATCAGAATTCGAATACCCGTTAAACTGCAGTTCATTTCCTCCATAAATGATAAACTTATCCTTAGTACCTTTAAGATACTTCAGGATATGTTAACGGCCATCCAATGGTCATTTCCTGGATTTGACTGAAATCTACTGGTTACACTAACTGCGTAGCTAATATCAAGCCTCGTACATAACATGGAATACATTATGCTAGCCAAACACAAAGCGTAAGGCTGATTAGACATTCTAATCTTCTTATCTTCTGTTTGCAGACACATCTTCTTCGTAAGATGAATGCCACGTCTGAACGGTATATTTACCGTCTTACAGTTAGCAAAATTGTACTGTTCTAAGATCTTATCTATGTACGTTGATTTGGATAACCTAATAAGCTTCCTTTCTATATCTCTATAGAGCCTTATACCCAAGATATAAGAAGCTTTTCCCATGTCCTTCATGGAGAAATTCTTACAGAGGTAAGCTTTGACACCTTGCATCATTCCTATATCATTCCCAATTATTAGGATGTGATCAAGATAGAGAACCAAAAATACTATCATACTCTCACTGGCCTTCTGGTACACACATGATTCTTCTATATTCTTGAGAAAACCATACAATCTAATAATCTCATTGAATCGAATATTCCAACTTCGTGTGAAGCTTGTTTAAGTCCATAAATGGACTTCTTAAGCTTACAAACCATGTCTGAGGTTTCGATGGATACAAAACCCTATGGCTGTTCCATATAGATTTCTTCATCAAGAAACCCATTAAGAAAATCTGTTTTGACATCCATTTGCCAAATCTCATAATCATGGTAAACAGCAATAGACAATAAATCCTTATAGACTTTAGCATCGCAACTGGTGAAGAGGTTTCATCGTAGTCGACATCAGGTAGCTGCGTGTAACCTTTAGCTACTAGTCTGGCCTTAAAGGTTTCGACCTTTCTATCAGGCCCACGTTTCCTTTTGTAAACCTATTTACTACCGATAGAAACAATTCCTTCAGGAAGCGGAACCAAGTCCCAAACTTGATTCTGATACATACAGTCAAACTCTGATTTCATGGCCTCTTGCCACTTCGCGGAGTCGATGTCCAACATCACTTCTCTATAGGTATAAGGGTCAGTCTCTTCGACTAAGAGAACATCATAACTCTTTTATTGTATCAAATACAAGCGTTTAGGAGGTCTAGAAACCCTTTGGGACCTACGGAGTGTGTGTGTAGAAGGCTCTTCATCTATTTGAACATCAGGTCCCTCCACTAGTTCGTTGGTTCCAGGTTCTACTTTATCAAGTTCAACATGTCTATGATTACCTCATTCAGACAAAAATTCTACCTCTAGAAATTTTGCGAAGCGAGCTACGAACACATTTCGATGCTTGGTATCATAGAACAAATATCCTTTCATATTTGAAGGATATCCAACAAACATAAACTTCTACCCTCGAGGCAAAAGCTTATCCTGCTGAGCCATCCTGACATAGGCAGGACAGCCCCAAATATTAACATAATTAAGATTCGGTTTCTTACCAGTCCATATCTCATATGGAGTTGTAGAAACATCCTTGGAAGGAATCTTATTCAAAAGATGTGCAGCAGTTAAAAGAGCATAACCCCATAAATAATAGGGCAAATTTGTAAAACTCAACATCGATCGGACCATATCCAATAAAGTTCGATTTCTCCTTTCGGGCACTTCATTGTGCTGTGGAGTACCTGGAGGAGTATATTGAGCAAGAATCCTATTCTCTTTTAAATAATCGGTGAACTCACCACTCATATATTCACCGCTTCAATCAGATCGAAGACATTTAATATATTTACCAGTCTGTTTTTCTACTTCATTTCGGAATTCTTTGAACTTTTCAAAGGTTTCCGATTTCTGTTTCATCAAATAAACATAACCATATTGTGAAAAATCATCGGTAAAGGTAACGAAGTAGGAAAACCCACTGTGACTAGTTTGATTAGTTCAGAATGTATTAGTTCCAAAAAGTCAGTGGCTCGGTGTCCTAAACCCGAAAATGAGGCTCGGTGTAGGACACAGAAATCGGCGACGCTGTTCTAGGCTCGCGGCCTAGTTGGAGTACGGAGTAGCCCGTTGGGGAACTAAACCGGAGAAATAATGGAGTCGCCACCCAATATGAACTGGGATAAAGATTTAAGGCCGCACTCACCCCTCGCAAGGGAAAACCTCAAACCGTTGGGTTCGGAATGGTCTTTTACTTAATGTCACTTGTAATGATGTGATTTATGCAATATCTCAACCGAATCTATGCAACATGCTTAAGAACAACCTATATCTAGTTTATGTTTATAAAGATAAATCCTATGTCTAAGTTTGCATGCTTGAAAAGTAGTTATCACCACGGCAAACACACAATAACACACGGTAATCTCATGCTTTAATCATATAATACGCGAAAGCAAATAACAACCTAAACATAATGCAAATCCCAACGCCAAAATAGTTTAACCATGCTTAAAAATAAACACTAAATCATACTTAAAAAATAAATAACATACTAGACTAAATCATGCTCAAATACAAAGTTTGGATGAAACGAAATACGTGTCTCTCAAGTGGTACGTGGCATTGTATCCCGAGTGCAAACCGTAATACCGTCCATTCGGATCGGCTACGGAATTTACGTCCGAGTTTCCATCCGATATATCACAGAAGAAAACACGCATTTCGTTGATCCGGAATTCACATCATGCCTCAATAAACGACTCTCATGCGATAATATATTAAAATAAATAAAAGAAATGAAAGATAATAAATAAAGAAGGTGCCTTCAGGTCTAACCTCTTTTTTCGTCTCTTGAAAGCGCGTTACACGGCCATAGGACGGGTTGATGTTCCACAACTTTTCTGGTTCACTAATCCAACGTTTTTCCTAGCCATTCCCGGCTTGTTCATTCTTGAACTGTGCTCCATTCTCGGAGTGTCATTCCCTGCTTGTTCATTATCGAACTGTGCTGATGATGTAGTGGGCCCTCGACCCTAGGACGTATCCCGGAACTGCAACCGACAACGGGGGAGCCTCGACCCTATGACGCATCCTAATACCGCTGATAATGTGGGCCTCACCCTCAAACTGATGATGTAGTGGGTCCTCGATGTTGGTTTTCTATAAGGTCCCAAGATCAAACAAGACATGAAATTATGTGTGAAACAATCAACGGAGGTAGCGGAATACTCACATTGATCGGTTGAGTCGATTTGGAGACGATTCAAGCCCAAAACGCACTGCCATGTAAGCCTACTGCATGCAGTCCACTGCCTACAAAAACAGAAAATTGAGTGAAGAAACGGAGCTCCAATCTTCGTCGGATGGATCCCGTCTCATGGGGGAACCTCCTACCACCTTCGCAAGACTCGTAGTGTGCTAGCACTTGATTTCTCACCATGAGAAACCACTCTTTGCTTCCCTTTGTTCACGCCATTTCTGGTTCCAAACCAGTGAAGAACAAGGCTGTTTTGGCGTGAGAGAAGAGAGGAAATGAGAGAGTTGAAATTGTGTATTAAGTTAAAATGATTTACAAAAATCAATTTATATTTATGCCATAATTTATTAAATTAATAATAAATTTATGACACAACACATGCAATAGCTTAGAGTGTCAAACACTCAAACTTCATGCAATGACATTGACTGCTATGTACACTATCTACATGCAAAGCATTAGAATGACATGTGTCATGTGGGCCCCACACGTTTCCAAATGAAAGTGGGCCCACGTGCACTCACGCGTTCGGGTTCGATATTTCCGAAATACCGAGCTTACGTCGCGACGTTAATTCAATCGAATTTAAATAAATAATTACGCCTGGCGAATTATTATTTACGTCGCTAACGAATTAATTCTGAATTAACTCGTTTGCCCGAATTAAAATCTAATTTTAATTCCGCGTCGAATCTAATTTCATTTAATATATCGAATATATTAATTCATCGATTAATTCCAAATTAATCGTTCTCTCTCTTTAGACGACATTTTATCCCGGATAAAATATCTCCGTTATTAATCCTAGATTAATTTTCTCTCTCTTCTATTATAATCCCAGATTATTCAAGAGTGCGAGTTGTGCGTCATCGGTGGATTATCGGGAAGCGACCCATGGAGATCCCGGATAATCTGGCAGTAAATACGGTCGTCAGAGTATCCGAATCACGTACGTACCAAGTACTACGTTCTACCGATTTACGAGACAAGGTCGACTCCTAGCAAAGCACCAAGTCTACCCAATTCTCCGGACATATCCATTAAGAATATTAAGATCTGTATCAAGCGTAGTATACAATTGTATGTGCATATTGGCCCAGTATCGGATAATCACGTGCTAGGGCTGGGGCTGGATAAGTGTCTGCCCCGTCCGAAACACATATCGGATGTCTGGTAACTAGTCTCTATAACCGGATATTCATGACCTGGTCATAATATCACGATTGGATGCGCATCACTAAAAGAGCACTAATACCGTATCCTGCGTGACATCATCTCCATTATGACTGGAGTGACACTTCTGTCTTGACATCACATCCAATACACTACGATTCCTGATAAACCCAGAAGAGGTGAACACAGAACCAGTTAAGATCCCCCACCACCAAAACCAAAGTTTACCGATTGTCGTAAGTATTAGCGATGTAAGTCTCAGGTTAAGACTATACACACCTACCTTGATTTCGGCCTCCCATAGACACCTAGTCATAATACCAATGGGATTCCGAAGGGTCTATCCAGAGCGAAGCTGTTTCCCGTACCATCGGTGAAACACGACCTCCTATCGCACTTGCACAAGTATCCAATACTATATATATGAGAACTATGCCGTTGTGCCCTCACAACGCGCACAAGTGCAATACTAGCCTATTCCACATTATCGATGTCCAGTCTCGATAATACTACGGCTAGGGATATTTAATGATTAATCCTTCGTGGACTGATACTGTCTCATATCATCTCAATCCAGGAACTAATCATAGGGACCTCTCCTTTCATTTATATATCTAAGGTGATCTAATCACAAATGACGAGAGTGCAATTTCCTTGTTACATAGTTAATTTGCTACAACAACACAATGATCTGTGCAAATAGTGACGCTATGGGTCATTTTGTCCAACAATCTCCCACTTGGCACATTGCGAGTCACTCAAGTGTCCTACACCTGAACTATGTACGGTTCGCTCAAATTGATGAGGAAAGGTTTTCGTCAGCGGATTTGTTCGATTATCGTTTGAAGCGATTTATACGATCATCACATCGCCACGATGTATGATCCGAACGAATCAGATGATATAGAAGTATATATCTGGATCGTCGATGAGACCTTTAATTCCTTAGCCTGTGCTGACGCCTAGCTCAGCTGCTAACAGAACTATATCTAATCTAATTAGATTTACTTTCGACCCAAAAGACTTCTATTGCTGCCTCAGCTGCAGCAATAATCCGCGTTTGTTGTTTATTCGGTAACAGTTATCTTGCTTGGAAGATTTCCAGCTCACTGTCCCGTGTTCAAACTTTATAGTACCGCAGTATTTAATTGTTTGGAAACTTGCAGCAGTGATCCCAGTCACTTCAAGTTCTCCTTCTCCATAGTTTAAGATAGCATCTTTAGTTCTCTGAGATACTAACAGATGTTCTTAACTTCAATCCAGTGACTGTTACTTGGATTGACCTGATTGTGACTCCATATGCTTGAAGCGTATGAGACACCTATACAAGTACATTTTAAATGTACAATTCCCAGAGAGTGTTAACAACTCCAAATCTATCCCAGTAGATCTTTATTCCTCTATAAAGGTTGTTACTCCCCAGAATTCTACGGAGAATTTCTATTGAAAGCCAAGCTTTCAACAATAGTTTTATGGAATTTCACTGTCAGTGCGCTCTCCCACTAACCTCCTTATATACACAAGAATTATTTCGTTTTGAGTCAAATCATAAAACATTATGATTATTTCAAAACGACAGTTCCAAGAACCTTATGCTTGCATCAATCCAAACATGGATCGAATAACCCGCAAACCTTGTTTGTCGGTTATACAAAATCGTCAGGATGTTGTAAACATCCTCCAAAGGTTTCCTTTTCAGGAAAGCGATTTGATTTGTAACTGACATATTTCATAAATGAAATATACAGTTATCAACAAGCATCTTCAAAATGGATTTACCATGGCAACATGTAAAAGGTTGAACCGTTATTAACATAATGTTGATAACGATACCTTTCCGTCAAAACCTTAGCTTTGCACGTTGGTATGTTGCCTTCCATGTATGTCTTCCTTGAAGACGTTTAATGTACCATAGGCACTACGCCTTGTGGTACAACAACTAGTATCCAAACATAGTTGTTATACATGGAATCCATTTCGGACTCATGGCACTTTGCCATAACAGGGAGTCGATACCTCGTATCACTTCCTCATAATGTAGTCGGATGGTACACCTCCATAAGATTGACATCTTTATGATGTTAGATCAGAAACCCATATCCTAGGTTGTTTTCTGACTCTATCCGATCTACGAAGTTCTTGTGTATTTGAAGATTAATGGTATAGATTCATCATAGATGAACTATTTGTGTTCCATTAAGGACTTCGTGCCTTGAACAGTATTACTCCGATTTTCATCGAGTATCACTATCCTCCCACTGACCACTGCATATCGGTATTCCTCTCAGGAAAACTGCATGGTGAGCAACAATTACATTGTTCTCAAGTGGGATATATAAGTACTATACTTAAGGTTTCCCTTAGGATAACTTATATTGGCACTTATCCAATTTGGGTCCTTAGTTTGGTATCAACCAAACGTTATGCCTGGCATACCCAAATTATCAGGAATGAGAAACCCCGTTTCTTTCCTGTTCATATCCTATATGATATCTGTCAAACAGATTTATATGGAACCTTATTCCAAATAAGTTTTGCACTGTCAATACATATCCTGTTGAAGGAAATAGTAGCTCAGAGCGACTCGTGATAAACCTTATTATGTCCAACAAAATTCGGTTTTAGTTCAGACACATCGTCTAACTGACGTGTCTCAAGAGGAGTCCTCATCTGAAAGAATACCATACTCTTTCATGTACATATGAAACTTACTGCTTAAGTATTTTCCATTACGGTATTACCGTGGCGGAATAATACTATAGCCGATCTGTTTGTCTATTTCGTGTCGAAACTCTAAAAGTTTCCGATTTGTGTTCTTCAAAAGAAACACATAACCACAACGTGATGTCACATCCGTTAAGGTCACGAAATTTTCATGTTCACATCTAGCCTAGTTAGATATGGGCCCACTTACTTCACCATGAATAGGGCTAACAGATCGGTGGCTCTTTTACTATTACCAAGTAAATAGTATTTTAGGTATTTAACCTAATAAACTAGATTCGTAGACCTTATTTGAATAGTCAAATCAGTCCTAGTACCCACTCTTCAAAAGTGTGGATATACGAGTCTTGTTTAATTGTGTCCCAGACAACAATGCCACAAATAAGTCTCCATTGATCAAATCAATTTAAGCTATTTATTTGTCATTTTATATGTTTGAGATTTTATTTATATTCAAAATATAAATTCTGTTATTTACATCCAATGTATGTATCTCAGTATCATCTTTATATATTGAAACACTTTAGTGTTCTAGAATATAAAGGTTTTATCCGCAATGGATTAAACACTGATATAGAGATAATGTCTCTAGATAAACTAGTTACATTATAACATTTCCTAATTTAAGTACATACCCAAAGGGCAGTTCCTAAACTTAGGTATCTACGGTCGAAACAGCGACTTTCGTCCCGTTTCCAACTCGCAGAGAAATCTCGGCTTGAAGCCAGTATCCAGCTCACAGCGGATTCTGAACGTCAATACATATATTTTATGTACCACACTAAGTATTGAAAATTCAATTTTAATACTAGTAGTGAACATAACTTTGACAAATATTTTAAAGTTAGAGCCTCGCCCTTTCTTTAATTCCTTCGTGTCTTCCATATCCAAATGGTAGTCACTTTGGGATATGTCAATTATCCTTTTCAATATTTCACAAACCACTTGGGTTCTAGAATATCGAAATGATGTGCACCTTGTGCTACATGCCCATTGCAAACTTTGACTTTTTTCTCCACTAGAGAAGTCAATTAATTCTCCAAGATTTATTAATTGCAATTTTAAATACTTTTAAATCTAAAGATAGATTTGTTATAAGTATATTAATTAAGCACTAAAGTCATCATCACATAAATCTTCCAAAGACTTTATGCTCAACTATTTGCTTATTTTGGGCTTAGTCATAATAAGTTATTTTATCAAATAAATTAACCTATTATTAATTCCCAATTGAAAATTAAATCATTTAAAACATTTAATCCAAGGATTATATATTTTAAATATTCAACCTTTCAATTCTTTCTTGATTTCAATAGTCCAACTATTTAATCAATATTTAATAAGGTACTATTTATTATAATGATTACAATAATCCAATTATTTAATCAACTATAATTTTAATATTGATTACTATAATCCCATTATAAAATCAACTATCATTTTAATTCAATTATATTGATTACTATAATCCAATTATAAAATCAACTATATATTGAATGAGTTTGTATATAGTCCAACTCTATATATTTTTAAAACAACATAAAATATTAGTCCACTAATACTTTTATTAATATGACGAGTAAAATAAAATGAGCGTGTTTAGCGAGTAATTGAACGAATGTTGCAAATTCAATACTTGCCTCCCACTATTTTTCGTCGAGCCTCTAACCCTCTGTGGAGTACTCGGGAAACCGCGTTTCCTAGTGGGCTAGGATCCTATTAAATAACACACAACCCTGACTTTGGCCAATAAAAAGCTGTATGCTATTTAACTAGGTAGATCTCTCAGATCAATTGGATCTCATCCAATTCCTAGATCCGGTTAGGTGGACATCCAAGTCCGAAACATATGTATAATGTCAATGTATCCATTACATTTTCCTAACCCTATCCTCTGAATCATTTAGGCCTTGGCTTTGGCCAAACACAAACCTAATGATTCCAGTTAAGCGGGACCCATTGACGAGGAAAGTTTCGTAATCAATGTCATTGAACAAAAAGTGATCTGACTTTGGTCAATAAAAATCACGATTTGGACAAGACACCGATATGCAACAAAACTCTCATGATTCAAGTACATCCTTGATTGACAAAGGTCTTGACTTTGGTCAAAAAACAAACCAATGCCAACTTCGGATCTTGAACAAGAATCATTCAATGGAAGGATATTTGCTTAATATAGATTGAGGGATTTTCGCGTGCAAATTGGCTACCAATTTAATTATCTTTGTTAGGTCTCATCATCATACACCCTTAAACATGCATTCTAAATACATAATAAAGCGAGTATGAAATAAAATAATAATGATATGCGGATGGATACTTAACACATTGATCCTAGATCAAATCTCTCCCTTTCTCACTCAAGCTAGCACTTGTACTACTTCTACCCGTTACACTACACTTCTAAAGAAACCTCACATACATAGAGGGGAATAGGTGAGAAGAGAATACAAAGAGAAAGAATGTGATAAGGCTGGACACGCAGGTCCAATTTAATAAATCGAATTTATTACAACAATTTCTAAAATTGCCCACCCGCTAATATCCATCCGATATGCATTATTCATTCAACACAACCACGTATTCACACACATAAGCATGCTATCAATCAATCTAATCAAATTAATTAATCTGATAATTAAGTGATCATCCAATGTTCAAACAACGATTTGATTTTGTTCGAGTCAAACTCGTTTTTGCGAATAAGTACTTAAAGTACGAATTCATGAATTAAATTAAACTACATCATTAAATCAAATTTAACATGTATTTAATACTAATTCATTATTCAATTCCAAATTAAATATTGCACTTTATATTAATAAACCTTTTACGATTTAAATTCCAAATTCAATCGCAACGCGTCTCAAAGACCGATTAACGTCCAACGTCAATTTAATTGAAGTCCAATGTGCTTTAACTAATTTCTTTAGGCATGGGCTTCGGCAACCAAAGCCCAATAGTGGAATCACCCAAAATGCCTTAGAAATCAATTTCGGCCCATTAGGCCCAATTAAACATTAAAGGTTCATTAGTCGCAATTGGGCTTTATGGTTAAGGTTTTGGGCCCAATTGGATCCAATCCACTTGGCCTAAACCAAACTTGATAAATCAAGCCCAAAAGGCCCTATTACAACATTAAATTCTAATTTCCAAAATTAGGCCCAATTAATTAAATCCAAAAATCCAATTTTCACAATTTAATTACCAAAAGTGCATTATATGATTAATCGACTAAATCGATATTTCCGAAGCACCAAATTAGTCCAATTAATCATGCTTAATTCATTATCACATGTCAAACACACATAATGAAAAATCAAACCCATAAACATGCTTCAATGCTCTCGGCCAAGGAAGGATTTTGTGTCCGATTCGGTTTCGATCCAATCGAACCTACAATCGACATCAAATCAACATCCGATTTGATTTCATACACATCCAATGTCACAAAACCAAAATTACCAAGACATTAGGGCAATGACACATTCGGCCAAGGTAAGGAATTTGGGGTTTTTGTCCAATTCGAAATCCAATCCAATTCGATTCAAATTAACGTCAACCTAATCGATTCTAACTCATCAAATGAATCAAAAATCAAAAATCCAAGATCCAAAAAATCACCAAACCATTCGGCCAACATATCCATTTTGGGGAAAATAATTCCAAATCATTTTTCATCAAATTAGTCCAACCAAAATGAATTTAAACATGTTATAAGCATACTCAAACAAGCAATTTATTCAAATCATGCTCAACAAACATTTACCCAAATTTTAAGCCCTACAAATTTCATGCTTGCAACATTAGCTCTTGATGCCATTGTTGGTTTTCTATAAGGTCCCAAGATCAAACAAGACATGAAATTATGTGTGAACACATCAACGGAGGTAGCGGAATACTCACATTGATCGGTTGAGTCGATTTGGAGACGATTCAAGCCCAAAAACGCACTGCCATGTAAGCCTACTGCATGCAGTCCACTGCCTACAAAAACAGAAAATTGAGTGAAGAAACGGAGCTCCAATCTTCGTCGGATGGATCCCGTCTCATGGGGGAACCTCCCTACCACCTTCGCAAGACTCGTAGTGTGCTAGCACTTGATTTCTCACCATGAGAAACCACTCTTTGCTTCCCTTTGTTCACGCCATTTCTGGTTCCAAACCAGTGAAGAACAAGGCTGTTTTGGCGTGAGAGAAGAGAGGAAATGAGAGAGTTGAAATTGTGTATTAAGTTAAAATGATTTACCAAAAATCAATTTATATTTATGCCATAATTTATTAAATTAATAATAAATTTATGACACAACACATGCAATAGCTTAGAGTGTCAAACACTCAAACTTCATGCAATGACATTGACTGCTATGTACACTATCTACATGCAAAGCATTAGAATGACATGTGTCATGTGGGCCCCACACGTTTCCAAATGAAAGTGGGCCCACGTGCACTCACGCGTTCGGGTTCGATATTTCCGAAATACCGAGCTTACGTCGCGACGTTAATTCAATCGAATTTAAATAAATAATTACGCCTGGCGAAATTATTATTTACGTCGCTAACGAATTAATTCTGAATTAACTCGTTTGCCCGAATTAAAATCTAATTTTAATTCCGCGTCGAAATCTAATTTCATTTAATATATCGAATATATTAATTCATCGATTAATTCTCTCTCTCTTCTATTATAATCCCAGATTATTCAAGAGTGCGAGTTGTGCGTCATCGGTGGATTATCGGGAAGCGACCCATGAGATCCCCGGATAATCTGGCAGTAAATACGGTCGTCAGAGTATCCGAATCACGTACGTACCAAGTACTACGTTCTACCGATTTACGAGACAAGGTCGACTCCTAGCAAAGCACCAAGTCTACCCAATTCTCCGGACATATCCATTTAAGAATATTAAGATCTGTATCAAGCGTAGTATACAATTGTATTGTGCATATTGGCCCAGTATCGGATAATCACGTGCTAGGGCTGGGGCTGGATAAGTGTCTGCCCCATCCGAAACACATATCGGATGTCTGGTAACTAGTCTCTATAACCGGATATTCATGACCTGGTCATAATATCACGATTGGATGCGCATCACTAAAAGAGCACTAATACCGTATCCTGCGTGACATCATCTCCATTATGACTGGAGTGACACTTCCGTCTTGACATCACATCCAATACACTACGATTCCTGATAAACCCAGAAGAGGTGAACACAGAACCAGTTAAGATCCCCCACCACCAAAACCAAAGTTTACCGATTGTCGTAAGTATTAGCGATGTAAGTCTCAGGTTAAGACTATACACACCTACCTTGATTTCGGCCTCCCATAGACACCTAGTCATAATACCAATGGGATTCCGAAGGGTCTATCCAGAGCGAAGCTGTTTCCCGTACCATCGGTGAAACACGACCTCCTATCGCACTTGCACAAGTATCCAATACTTATATATATGAGAACTATGCCGTTGTGCCCTCACAACGCGCACAAGTGCAATACTAGCCTATTCCGCATTATCGATGTCCAGTCTCGATAATACTACGGCTAGGGATATTTAATGATTAATCCTTCGTGGACTGATACTGTCTCATATCATCTCAATCCAGGAACTAATCATAGGGACCTCTCTTCATTTATATATCTAAGGTGATCTAATCACAAATGACGAGAGTGCAATTTCCTTGTTACATAGTTAATTTGCTACAACAACACAATGATCTGTGCAAATAGTGACGCTATGGGTCATTTTGTCCAACACTCGACCCTGGGACGCATCCCGGAAATACAACTGGTGATGCAGTGGGCCCTTGACCCTGGGACGCATCTCGGAACTGTGACCGACAATGGGGGCCCTCGACCTTAGGACGCATCCCAATACCGCTGACAATGTGGGCATCGCATTTGAACTGATGATGTAGTGGGTCATCGACCCTGTGATGCTTCTCGGAACAACAACTGATGATGCAGTAGGCCCTCGACCCTAGGACGCATCCCGGAACTGCAATCGACAACGGGGGCCCTCGACACTGGAACGTACCCCAATACCGTTGATAATGTGGGCCTCGCCCTCAAACTGATGATGTAGTGGGTCCTCGACCCTAAACTGGTATTGATGTGGGCCTCACCCTCAAACTGATATTGATGTGGTCCTCGCCCCCAGACTGATGTTGATGTGGGCCTCACCCCTAGACTGACACTGATGTGGGCCTCGCCCCAAACTGATGTGGGCCTCGCCCCAAACTGATACTAATGTGGGCCTCGCCCCAAACTGATACTGACGTGGGCCTCGCCCCAAACTGATACTGATGTGGGCCTCGCCCCAAACTGATACTGATGTGGGCCTCGCCCCTAGACTGATACTGATGTGGGCCTCGCCCCTAGACTGATACTAATGTGGGCCTCACCCCCAAACTGATACTGATATGGGCCTCGCCCCGAACTGATATTGATGTGGGCCTCACCCCCAAACTGATACTAATGTGGGCCTCGCCCCAAACTAATACAGATGTGGGCCTCGCCCCGAGACTGATACTGATGTGGGCCTCGCCCCCAGACCGATACAGATATGGGCCTCGACCCTGGGACTCATCCCCAAAACTGATGCTAATATGGGCCTCGGCCCTAGGACTCATCCCTAAAACTGATGCTAATGTAGGCCTCGGCCTTGGGACTCATCCCCAAAACTGCTGCTGATGTGGGTCTCGACCCTGGGACTCATCCCCAAAACTGATACTGACACTAATGTGGACCTCAACCCAGGGATTCATTCCAAAATTCTGACGATGTGGGCCTCGACCCTAGGATTCATTCCCGGATTCATTCCAAAATTCTGACGCTGTAGGCCTCGACCCTGGGATTCATTCCCCAAACTGCTAATAGTGTGGGCCTCGGCCCTGGGATTCATTCCCGGAACTCATGATGCTATGTTGCTGTTTCTGGTTGGCTTGCATTTGCCGCTTTCTCATTTTCTTTAAAACCTATGAACAAAAACAAGACAAAGATTGCGTGTATATGACGTGTATGCATACATGCATGAATGTGTTTCCTATTCTGATGGGTTAGGTCTTCCTTGTGCTCTTCGGTGCTTCTCGCCAATAAAAGTCTTTGGTCGCCCCTAGGTCTGCTTGCAATTTCCTTTTGCCAGTTCTCTTCTGGTGATTTGTTGGTTCTCTTTTGTCTCATGGCTCAAGATCTCGTTGTTTCCCTTATTTGCGGGGTGGTAGATTGGTCGCCCCCAGTCTTGGTGTAGCTTTCTGCTCTCCGCTGTTTGCACTTGGTCAAGGTGAACCACATGGTAGGGCATTCCATATCATTATATTATATCACATGTTACGAAATAGTCCCAATAGTTACACATATTATCGTCCTCAAAGAATACCCAGTATTGAAACCAGAGAACCTTCAAAACATTCAACGCAACTCAAATCCAAGTCTTTGAATAAATGATCTAAGCCAGACTCAAAGTGTGTGTGTGCAAAGGTTCTTTCACAACTTGATCCTTAAGTAAGCCGACTCAATGATTTCGTTTCAAAAATCGGGATCGATGGGTCAAACCAACCTAGATGTCTCAGTTACGCTCTGCAATTGCTTTTCTAAGCTTAATGTGGTATGGTTTTCTTTCTCTTTTGTCTTTTTTTTCTTTTCATTTTGAACTTCTTTTTTCTTTTTCTTTTCTTTTTCTTTTTTTTCCTTCCTTTTTTTTAACACACCTACCCTTTAAGGTAGCATTTCTCTTCATGGTGGTCCTAATACTCGCCCATGGGTAGCTTCACGCTTATCGGTTATAGGTGGTTCAATTCTTTTTTTTAGAGACTTTTCTTTCATTTTCAACCATACCACACATCATAACATAAGCAAATCAAGATAAACATCTAAGCAAACAGTCATTCACCGACCTACAATTTCTTTAACTAGTCACCTTGCCAACTACTCAGGTTTTCATCGCTAAGAACCTGTAATCAAGTGCTTACGAGTCTAACATAGATCAATCACTCAAAGTATCAGATAAAAGCACATCAATAGTTTATCATTTCTAAGATTTCACCCTAAAGCAAACGATTTCATCATTGGACTTATGTCTAACTATCAAGAACTAAAAACAAACAAATTTTTTTCTTTTTTTTCTTTTTTCTCTCTTTTTTTTTTCTTTTTTTTTTGGGCCCACCATGGTCTTTCTATCCTTGTCGTACAATTTTCTGTTCCTCGGTTTCCTTTTCCCGATATCCATGTTTGCTAAACTCTTCTTTGACAAGTCTTTTTTTTTTCTCTAACCTAACAGATATATATGATGGCTTTTAAGACATAGAGGGTTAGCATGATGCATGTATGCATGAGATGCACGTGATGTATAGAATATATAAGTCGGCCCATTATCATTTTGAAGCGTTCAATCATACTATTGCGCGGTGCAAACTTATCCCAATTGAAAAGGCCCAACAAGTTTACACTTTTGCGATAATATGGCTAAACAACTTCAAATGATAAAAGGCCTAAACACAAGATGGCCCATTTGAATTTTATAAACTTTTGGCCCAACTGTCATAAAGCACACACTCATCCCAGTTTAAATGGCCCAACAAGCCCATACCTCATGACAAAAAGTCCAACTGAATCCAAATGACGACGGTCCAAAACATAAACACAAAATAAATAATTTCTATTAGTTCTACGACTAAGGTTCTCATGTAGGTTTACAGGAGTGTGGACAAAGGCTCTCGTTGACGAAGGATAGCCCACAACTATGACTCCCCGCTCAAGGGTTCAAGCGACCAAGTGGACGCACCTTTTTTATATCTTATGGTACGTGCCAACGAGTTATGGTGTGTGACTAACTGTCGAATGGATTTCCCACTGTAGATTCCCCAGAGAGAGGGTGGAGCGAACTCTCTTAAATACCCAAGTCTCTTAGGCTCTTATCGCCTTGGTGACATGAATAAACAATGAGTCCTCCAAACTAGTCCGTCACAACGAGCTACGAGTAATGATCATCTCGTTGCCTTCACAACTTTTCCTTATAGAAAGGTAGTGAATGAAGGAAGACACCAAACCATTACCAAGCTTTAATAGGGCCTTTGATTAAACCTCTTTCAACCCACGGTAGACACGATTAACTACAAGACATCATTTCGGGGCCGATTCTCTATCCCCAGTGGAGTCGCCAGACTGTAGGACACAGAAATCGGCGATGCTGTTCTAGGCTAGCGGCCTAGTTGGGAGTACGGAGTAGCCCGCGAGGGAACTAAACCGGAGAAATAATAGAGTCGCCACCCAGTGTGAACTGGATAAAGATTTAAGGCCGCACTCACCCCTCGCAAGGGAAGACCTCAAACCGTTGGGTTCGGAATGGTCCCTTAGTTAATGTCTCTTGTAATGATGTGATTTGTGCAATATCTCAACCGAATCTAAGCAACATGCTTAAGAACAACCTATATCTACTTCATGTTTATAAAGATAAATCCTATGTCTAAGTTTGCATGCTTGAAAAGTAAGTTATCACCACGGCAAACACACAATAACACAGGGCAATCTCATACTTTAATCATATAATACGGAAAGCAAATAACAACCTAAACATAATGCAAATCCCAACGCAAAATATTCTAACCATGCTTAAAAATAAACAACTAAATCATACTTAAATAATAAATAACTTACTAGACTAAATCATGCTCAAATACAAAGTTTGGATGAAACGAAATAAGTGTCTCTCAAGTGGTACGTGGCATTGTATCCCGAGTGCAAACCGCAATACCTTCCATTCGGATTCGGCTACGAAATTTACGTCCGAGTTTCCATCTGATATACCACAGAAGAAAACACGCATTCCGTTCATCCGGAATTCACATCATGCCTCAATAAACGACTCTCATGCGATAATATATTAAAATAAATAAAAGAAACAAAAGATAATAATTAAAGAAGTTGCCCTCAGGTCTAACCTTTTTGTCGTCTCTTGAAAGCGTGTTACACGGTCGTAGGAATGGTTGATGTTCCACAACTTTTCTGGTTCACTAATCCAACGTATTTCCTCGCTGTTTCGCTGTTTGGGCTGCTGTTTTCACTCTGTTTCGCTGCTGTTTGTGTTGTATTTTCTGGTCACTTTTTTTTGGTAATTAGGGGACTGTTTTATGGGTTATTTGGATTGGTTTGGGTTGCGGTTTTGGAAGGCTTTATGCGGATATAGATGGACTGGTTTTTGTAGGCGTGAACAAGGTTGCAGGTCAGAGGGCTGGTTGCGTCTAATGGGGCTGGTTAGGGCATGATGAAGGTTACGGCTGATGCGTTGAGTGGCAGTGGCTTTGTGCGTGAAGAGGCTGGCTGATGCGTGAATGGGTGGTGGAAGCTATGTGCTAGGCATGAAGGGGGTAGTTGGTTGCGTGAGTGGAGGGGCTGATGCTTGAATGGGTGAATTGAGTGAGTGTTTATGGTTAGGCGTGATGAAGGCTATAGCTGATGCATTGAGTGATAGTGGCTTTATGCAACAATGGGGAGAAAGCTTGGGAGTCTATTGGCGTGAGTGTGCTAGGCTATTCTCTTGGTGTTTTTTTGTGTGAATGAATTAGGGTTTAAATGTGTGGTGAAGGGTTATTTTTATAGGCAAAGGGGTGGGGGTTTTCCTTGTTTGAGAAGAAGAAGGCTTTGTGCATTAATGGGATATCTTTTTAAATTAGTATGGGATAAGGAAATCTTTTAATTAGGGAAGTGATTTGATTTAATTTGATTTATTCTTCTTTAGTTAAGGATATGATTTGGTTTATTTAGGAAATGGATCCATGGGATTTATTTAATTTAATAAGTGGATTTGGTTTGATTTATGCATGTGTTTAATGTGATTTTTGTTATTTGGGAATGTGTTTGGGCTTGTAGCTTAGGGTCTTGTTTGGGCGTGACTTTGGTCCATTTGGTGGGCTTTGGTGTTTGGTTTAATGATGTGTGGGCTGGTGAGTGGTTTATAGGGTTTTGGGCTAAGGGTTGTGTTTTGAAACGGAGGTCCAACAATAATGTCAATTTTTGATTCTTCCCTTCCGACCTCAGTTTCTCGCGTCTTTCACAATTAAAGAGGTAGTGTATCCATGCGAGACTAATCATCGGGAATTATATGTAAAAATGCAGTGCCTACACTCAGTGTAAGATGACAGATCATCAGAATGTATTAGTTCCAATAAGTCAGTGGCTCGGTGTCATACACCCGAAAATGGGGCTTTGGTCATCTTACCCCGAATACAAGATTCTGTATCAAACCATTCCTAACCAACTGGGTTAGGCGTTTCACGCCTATATGACCGAACATCATATGCTACAGTTCAGTATTATTTATATAAGATACTTTACGTTTATTAATTCCAGCATTAAAGATATCTTGTGACGTATGCAAAATGTAATGACCATGTTCATTTGGACAACCAATGATTTTAACATTATATCTATCATATAAATACAAAGAATGATTCTTAATATTTAAATTATAGCCCTCAGTCTAAGCGATACAATGTTCGCAAGACATCCTGGTACAAAAAAGCAGTCATGCAATAAAAGGCTCCCACTGGGGAGGGGAATCTCGCATAAGCCTACATCAATTGAATCCAAAGAGTCACCACTCTCGAATCTCAATTGCATCTCCTCAGATTTTAGCCGTCTACTTTCCTTCAGCACCTGCAACGAATTGAAAATGTGAATCGGACAAGCATAATCTAAAATCCAACTGGACGACATAGCTTCACAAGCTAATGAGATATCAATAATGGGAAAAATAAAAGTACTGAAGTATATGCTCTTTCTTTTATGATATGGGCTAGGTAATCAGGTTAGTTCCTCTTCCAATAGCCGATCTTGCTACAGTGGTGGCATTTGTCTTCGGCAACTCTCTTGGGTTTAGCTATCTTACCATGTCGTGGAAGATTCACACCCTTCTTTTTCTTCCCTTTCTTCTTCTTCCCTTTCTGTTTAGATTGGGAGGAAGCGGGAAGAGCAGTGGTTTAGGAGGGCGAGTCGGTACTCCTTTCCTCAAATCTTCCTTTCCTATTTGTAGCATCTTATGCAGCTCTTGGTAAGAACATCCAATCCCATTAATATTGAAATACATCACAAATTGCAGATATGACGCCGACAGAGATCCAAGTATGACACTTCGTGATATAATACATGGAGCATCAAGAAAACAAGCCTCGAATTATGGATCCAAGCATCCAAGGATTAAGACTAATAATCCATTCAAGTTATTTGGCAATGAATGGGTCGAAAATATACAAGCGAATGCCTCCTAGAAGGGGTTAATGATAGTCTTTATTTTAGAGTGGGCCAACTGTTAGGAGCCATAGGTTTTAATATTGGTGTTTATTCTAGAGTGGGCCAAATGTTAGGGGCCCGAGATTTTATTTGTAATAAGGATTATTACCTAGGGTTATTTCTAGTTTTTTAACATATTACAATTAGGGTTTCCATTGTACTATTTAAACAAGTTTTTCATTAATAAAATGCATGAATGTTTTGAACCCAAAAATTAATATGGCCTTCAGGCACATTGGTGGTGAGGCCATGATGGCTAACCATGGAAGGGTGGATTCTTTTCAAAAACTTATCAAAGGGATTGCTGTCATTTGTGGCGTTTCAAGCAATTAGGGGTTCATGAGGCTTTGTTCTTCACGGGTTTCTAATCTCTAAACCTCATTATGCTTTCCTGGGCGCTCATAACAATCTTTTGTGGGTTTCACAAGCTTTGTTCCTACGGGGTTCACAGGAGTTGCGTGGATAACAATCTTTTGTGGGTTTATCTGGCTTTGCTCCAGGCAGGTTCTCCTCACTTCGTCCTAAAGTGTCATTAAGAGGGAAATTATAGCGTCTCAACTGTTCGATCAAATCAGTCATATGAAGCACATGAGAGCTCACAGAATGTCCCTCTTCCAATTTTACATGGAACATTTCCATAGAAATCTTATGAACCGAGACCCGTTCTTGGTTCATAAAAGACTCTCGTAACCGCATCATTATAGTATATGCATCAGACAATCCAAAATATTGCCTCTTAAGCTCTGGTGCCAAGGAACTGAGAATATATGATTTAACTTATCTATCATCATCTCTCCACTTTTTGAGAGTCTCATGTTCCTCTTGTGTAGCATCAGGTGCTATGGCCAGTGACAACGGACATTCCAACACATATTATATCTGCTCAGTCCCAAGAATGATTCTTAGATCTAAGTCCCAATCTGCAAAGTTTTCGGTGCCTTTAAGATTGTTCGTATCAAGTATACGAGCAAAAGGATTAGGAGCAGGTGCCGCCATCGCAAATCTATCATATATATAGCGAAAAACGGTTAGCAGACATAACCGTTTTATATACTATAAAATGTATTACTAATAAACGCAGCGGATCGCGGTAAATCAAAATTTTCCGATTTCAATTATTTTTCTTGGCTAATTAAAATAAACTAATTTATTTCAAGTACTCAATACTTAAAAACTGAAATTTTTTACCCAAAAATCAGTTTTTTCAGAATTTACCATTTTGCCCCAAAACTTTGAATTTTAATCACTTTGGTCCAAAATTGTCAAATACATTTCTAATTGATTCCAAATCAGTTCCAAAATGATTTATTCATGTATAATACATTAAAATTCAGTTTGAAATTCAAAGAAACATATTTTTCCCTAAATTCCGAATGGTCCCTCAATTTACAAGAATTTACAATTTGGTCCTTTATGTTCAAACCATGCCAAAATTAAATCCAAAAATTCCCAAATTTAACATACATCATATATACACTAATCTCATCACATATATGAAAATCTCCAAATTTAGTGAAGGTGGGAAACCCTAATTTTATAATTTCATAAACTAACCAAATTAATCAAATTCAAGACTTTAATTCAATTCTTACAACACCAATTGAGTCTCACCAACATGAAATAACTCAAGAAAAATTCTTGGTCTAACATGAGTAGCTAAAAGACTCTAGAATGGTAACTATCCATCAAAATGGGAAAAAGTATGCTTAGAGAACAATTTCAAGCAAATTAAATTAATATACATGCTTTCATCTTCAATCCAAGTTCCCAATCATCAAATCACAACCATGAAAGAGTAGAGAACAAACTAGGCTACACATATTAAAGCTTAGTATGCTAGAAATATTTTTCATTAAAGGAAAAGTGAGAAAAAACTTACAAAAATGCTTGATTTCCAAAGTTTTCCTTTCTTTCTCTTCATTTCTCTCTCTTTTTCTTTTGGTATTTGATCTTTTAGGGTTCAAGAATGATGAAACAAAAAAAATTGGCTTATATATTTTCCCTAATATGACTGATTATTGTAGGAAAATTATTAGCCACATTTTTCAATTTTTGTTTAATTAATTGGAAATTAATTTAATAAATATTTGTGGTAATAAAAAATCCAAAAATTTGATGTTTATCCAAAAATATCCAATTAAATCATTCCAAATGTAACCAATCAAAATTGGCCACAATTTCCAATTAAAAGATATCATGTAACTTATCTTAATAAGTAAAAAGATATTAAATATTTAATTAATTTAATTATTCAACAATTGAATAAATAAATAACTAAATACAAATATCTCAAAATATATTTATTATATTTACATTAAATAATAAAAATACATAAATTAATTATAAATGTGAAATATCATAATTCGACATTTAATAAATGGCCAAAAGATCTCTAAAGCATGTATCTTCGTTTAACTATTAAACAACTTATAAATAACCAGTATTATTTATAAAAGTTTCCCTAATGCCCAACGAGTATATCTCATTAGTGAGACTCTCTAGGTTCAGGCATATCTGTAACGAAATCCAATTTTTTATCCATAATTTACCCACCCGTAAATTATGACGAACACAGATAAAATCTCTGAACCATACAGGTCGAGCTCACTGCATACGTATAATCCTTCCGTCACAGGTATCCGGATTATCCCATAGATATAGATATAAATGTCAAATCTCTTTAGGTATAATCCTGTCGATGATTCTATTAGCAATCTATTAAATAACACTTAGAACTGATTTCTACAGTGTACCACGGGCCCATGGATTTAAAAGATTTCTAATTCCAAAACGGATACCTATGATCTGTCCACAGAACTGACGAATCCTATCTTGATACGCACATGATATCATTAGGATCAGTCCACACCCAACGAATATGCGGAGTTTTGATCTAAATAGATCGGTGACGTGACTGCCAACAAAGTGTGGAGGATACCTCATATATCCACAGTGGTATCATAAGTCGGAGGATCATTATACTCACTCAAACCGAGAAGATTCTTATTGACGTTGGTGTACCATCTATTATGAATCTTTGGTGAGTCATTCAATGTTTATCCGATATAAACACCTACGTGTCTATACGAGTCTCCCGAGACTCATGGTTCATTTAGAAACCATTAGAATCCAACATTCCAATATACGACATGTACCGGTCTCAATGGGTTTACTTACTGACCAAGTAATTGTAAACCTTAACCAGGAACAATTAAAGAATGATATTGTTATGATACTGCTCAATGTCAGTTGCGACTCTTTTGTAACTGTATCATAACCAATCACTCTATGGTCATTTACGTCTTTACCATATAATAAAAGAATTTATACTACAGAAACTGTCTATTTTATTCATTAATAAAATATATACAAAAGTATTTACAGGGAAATACATAAGAAATTGGCGCTCAGAGCACCAACCCTAAAAATTTTGATATTCTCTAGACCACAAGATGTGTCTTGAAATATGTTCTTTTTCATCTTTGAGATATTAACAACGAGTTTCTAATAATGGAGAATAAATCTGCAACAATTAGGGTCAGATTAGTTTTGAGTCTAGTTATGACGTTAGACAGTCTACGTCATAAAGGGTCAGAAAAGATGCAGTGAGAGTGTCACAAATGATTCTACTATATGAGTGGAATTAGTTGCAACTTATGAAGTTGCATAGTGACCTTGTAGATTAGAAGTTTGTTATTAGTATTGTATTTGCGGTTGTCTACATAGTATTTTGGATTTGATCCGTAAATACTTAGACAACTTAGTAGCTGAAGCACAATGTTGATATGGCATCTGAGTCAAATTGATATAGAACTTAGTTTTTACAAAAATATGAGTGATGCTTGCTAAGGAAAATGATTGTGTTTGTTGGACAAACTCAATATGTCATAGCGGGCTTTTTTGTTGTTACCTACCTCTTGAGCGCTAGGTGAGTTCTTGATGGCCATGACTATGTGATACACATTGGGATGTGTATATGATACCATGGAATGGCACTAGAGCAAGTGGAAGAAATCGTTAGGGTTGGTGTTTTGAGCGCCAATCCGGATCGTATTTATGTTCGATTCATGAATACGAGCAATACCTTTTTCCATAATATTACTAATTTAAATGGTAGCACCTCTTGTCTTTTACGTATTCGATCTAATTTCAATTAGATTGATTAGATTAAAACTAAATCTGGTTTAGTGATATGTATATATATTAGACAAAGACCCCAGGATTTACAACGTAGTGCGCAGTTACAACATAACTTGTAATTGACATTGGGAAGTGTCACTATAAGTTGTATATCCTTAAATTAAGTTCCTGGTCAAGATTTATTGACACGGGTCGGTTAGTAAAATCCGATGAGATCAGTACATGTCGTATATCGGACTTGGTCTGATGGTTTATCCCAATGAACTATAAGTCTTAGGAGACTCGTATAGACGTATAGGTGTTTATTTGATAAACACTGAATGAATCACCGAAGATTTCCTAATAGATGGTACACCAACGTCAATAGAAATATTCTCGGGTTGAGTAGCATAGTGATTCTTTGACTTGAGATAACATTGTGGATATATGAGTTATCCTCCACACTTAGATGGCAGTCACGTCGCCGATCTTCAAGCAAGGATCTGTCAGTTCTGTGTACAGAGCATATGTAGTCCATATGTGATTAGCAATCTATTAAATCTATGGCTATAATATACTTCGGAAGTGAGTTCCGAATGTTATTTAGAGATTGCTAATAGATACGTCGACGAGATTATTCCTATAGAGATTTGACGTTTATATCTATATCTCTGGGATAATCCGGATACCTGTTACGGAGGGATTAAACGTATGCAGTGACCTCGACCTATATGATTCAGCGAGTTTATTTGTGGTTGTCATAATTTATGGGTGGGTGAATTATGGACACGAAATTAGATTTCCCAACAGATATGTCTGAATCTACAGAGTCTCACTAATGAAATATAACTTGGGCAACTGTTATGAATAATATTGATTATTTATAACTCGTTTAATGGTTAAACGAAAAATACATACAATCGGGACCTAATGATCATTTCCAAATTAATGTGTATTTGCATTTAATACTTGATTTTATTAAATACACATTAATAAAATATCAATTGTAATATTTGACATATATCTTTAATATGTATTTGAGATATTTAATGTAAATATAATACATATATTTAAGATATTTGTATTTAATTATTTAATTAAATTAGTTAATGAAATAAATATCTTTTTCAATGATTTTGCTTTTATTTGGCTTGATATTATTGGAACACATTTTTATTTTTCTTTATTAAAGATAATGTTAACTTTATTAAATCAAAACTTGTTCCAATTAAAATGCAACAAAATTAAATAATTGTTATTTGATTTATTAGTTGTAAAATTCGGCCAAGTTGGATTTTTAACAAAATGGTTTTGTTTTTTCATTTTCAATACTAAGACAAGTTTCATAATATTTTACAAAGAGAGTTAAGAGCATTTGTTAAGAAAGAAAGGGAAACCAAAGAAAAAACTTGGAGATTTTGTAAGTTTTTCACACTTTCTTCTACATTAAAATTATTTCAATTAATCTTAACTTCAATTTGTGTTGCTAAGTTGATGTCTCTACTCTTTGGGTTTGTAATTATATGTATTTGAATATTGTTGGATGTGATTAGCATGTATGATTAAATAATAAGCTTATTATAAGTAATTAAGCTTATTTGATTAATTAGTTATCAAAGTTGTCATTCTAGAGTCGCTTAGCCATTCATAAATAACTTAAAATTGTTCTTGAGTTGTTTCATGATGGTGAGACTTGATTGGTGTGATATTGGATTGATTAAAGTGTTGAATTTTATCAATTTAGTGTAAATTGAACAATTTAATTTTATCAATTTAGTGTAAATAGATCAATTGGAGTAATTTGAGAAATTAGGGTTCTTAACCTAATCTAATTTTGGGGATTTTCAAATATATTGTATATTCTGATGTATATTATGATGTATATCAAATTTGGGATTAATTAGATTTGATCTTGACATGTTTTGAACATTTAGGGCTAAATCGTAATTAATGGAAAGTTGGGACCCTCTCGGAAATTTGAAGAAATTGAGGGGTTTGAGTTGCAAATTGTTTTTTCATGTTTTGAACATGTTAAGAATCATTTTAGAAATGATTTAGAATCATCTAAAATTGTATTTGACAATTTTAGGACAAAAATGTAAAATTTGCAAAGTTATGGGTCTCATGGTAATTAATGATAAATCTGATTTTTCATATAAAAATTCATTTTTTATTTATTGAGTAATTAGAATAAATTTGTTTATTTTAATTGCTCCAGAAAAATATTTATTGGAAATTATTTCAGAGTGAAAATACGCGAAAACGGTGAAAAACGGCGTTACCGGATAACGGCTACCCAAACAGTAAACTGGGCACTGTTCGGGCAGCCCACGAACTGTCCAAATGTTTTTGAGGCTGACCTGGGCAGTCCCCATGTGTATTGGTCGGTTGGTTCGTCCAGTTATGACCCATAGCATCACTATTTGTACAGATCATGGTGTTTTTGTACAAATTAACTATGTGACAAAGGGAATTGCTCTTCTGTCATTTGTAATTAGATTACCAAGATGTATAAATAATAGAAGGTCCATATGATTAGTTCCGGATTGAAATGATATGAGACAGTATCAATCTATAAAGGTTTAATTATTAAATATCCCTAGTCGTAGTATTATTGAGATTGGACATCGATAATGCGGAATAGACTAGTATTACACTTGTGCGCGTTGTGGGAGCATAACGGCATAGTTCTCATATATTTGGGTATAGGATACTCATTGTGGGCACACAGAACCTGGGCGACGCATGCTGTTCCAAGCTCGCGGCTTGGTCGTGAGTACGGAGTAGCCACGGGGGACTAAACTGGAGAATAATGGAGTCGCCACCCGGTGTGAACCGGGAAAATGAGATTTAAGGCCGCACTCACCCCTCGTAAGGGAAGACCTCAAACCGGTGGGTTCGGAATGGTCCCTTACTTATGCCACTTGTAATGAAAGGATTTGTGTAATAATTTAATCAGGCTTAAGTAACACTTATTTCCAAGAGTATCATGCTTCTAAATTCACATGTACAAAATAAAACTTACACCTAAATTTACATATATTTCACATTTAAGATTGCATGCTTGAAAGTACATCAAAGTAGCGACGAACATACAACTTCATTGGCATATTATATTCAAGAAAACACAAGCACACATACTAACCACACAATCACACATGTGAGCACCTTCCCAAGTGGTACGTGGAATTGTATCCCAAGTACAGACCGTACTACCGTCCATTCGGAATCGGCTATCGAATTTATGTCTGGGTTTCCATCCGATATACCACAAGAAATATTACTCAAATGTTATCATGACATAGGTATATGAATTGTAATATGTTAAACACAATGTACTCATACATATGGGGACTACAGACGAATGACACCAACACAATCTTGCGTAATACAGAGGGGCAATCAGGTTCATCATACGTAGGGATAACTACTAGGAAAACTATGTATGAAATCTGATGAAAATGGACTCAGTTCAGTGGGTGCGCATTCACGTAGCATTTGAAAACGCGTTCGAACGGTAAACAGAAGGTTCGCGTTCATATAGCGTTCGAGAACGCGTTCGAACGGAACCAGACCCGATGCATGATAAGACTAAAAAAGAGCGTGCGCGTTCGCGTAGCTTTCGAGAATGCGTTCGAACAGTTAACAGAAGGTTCACGTTCGTATAGCGTTCGAGAACGCGTTCGAACGGAACCAGACCTAGTGCGTGATAAGACTAAGAAAGTGAGTGCGCGTTCGCGTAGCGTTCGAGAACGCGTTCGAACGGTAAACAGAAGGTTCGCGTTCGTGTAGCGTTCGAGAACGCGTTCGAACGGAACCAGACCTGATGCATACAACACAAAGAATAAAGACAATAATGTCAAGCTCGGTATATCCGATTGAACGTATCTTACATTCAACCGAACACACATCAACCGGCGCGGCAAAGCATCGTGGTAAAGGGCTTTAACCCCTCCCCATAGGGGATCTTTCATTGCACTTACTAAGCCTATGCGCTCGATTGAATCATGCATACAAAGAATTAAAAACAATAATATCAAACTTAATATTCCCGATTGAACGTATCTTGCATTCAACCGAACACACATCAACCGGCGATGCAAAGTATTGTGGTAAAGGGCTTTAACCCCTCCCCATAGGGGATCTTTCATTGCACTTACTAGCCCATGCGCTCGATTGAATCATGCATACAAAGAATTAAAAACAATAATATCAAACTTAGTATGCTCGATTGAACGTATCTTGCATTAAACCCAAAACACATCAACCGGCGCGACAAAGCATTGTGGTAAAGGGCTTTAACCCCTCCCCATAGGGGATCTTTCATTGCACTTACTAAGCCCATGCGCTCGATTGAATCATGCATACAAAGAATTAAAAAGAATAATATCAAACTTAGTATGCCCGATTGAACGTATCTTGCATTCAACCGAACACACATCAACCGGAGCGGCAAAACATCGTGGTAAAGGGCTTTAACCCCTCCCCATAGGGGATCTTTCATTGCACTTACTAATCCCATGCGCTCGATTGAATCATGCATAAATAAACAACATGCAGAATTCAAGTGACGAAAAATAAATAAACCAAAGCAACACAAAACGAAAGAGGGTGCCGTTTACTCAAGCGGTACGTGGAGTTGTCTCTCGAGTACAGATCATACTACTGTCCATTTGGAATCGGCTATGAAATTTATGTCCGGGTTTCCATCCGATATACAGCGAGAGTTGACATATCTCTCATTTTATTCCAGAACCACAACATACAACATCTCATAATTCATGCATATTTATCTACTCAAGGGCCACAACATGCATTTCAACATGACAATCATGCAAGCAATACTCAATAAATAATACAAATAAAACAGAAAACGAGTGTGGAAAATACCCTCAGGTCTAACTTTTTGCCAACTTTCAGGCTTGCATTTCACGGACGTCGGAAGGGTACAGCTCCTCAACTTCTCCGGTTCACTGGTTTAGCGTCCTAGCTCACTGTTTTGCTGTTTTGCTTGCTGTTCGGTCTCAGTTCTGCTGTTGTTCGGCCTCTGTTTTGCTGCTCACTGTTCAGGTCACTTGTTTTGACGTTTCAACGGACTGTTCCGAGTTTTTTTGTGGGTTTTTAGTGTAGTCTTGTGTGATTATTTTAAGGATTATGAATGCAATTTTTATGTTACTGGTTTAGGGATTTTAGGGACAGTTTGAGGGCTAATAGGAGTGCAGTTTTTCGGTACTGCAGGGAGGTTTATGGGGCTGTTGTTTCGGTGATATAGGGAGGCTTATGGGGCTGTGTTTTTCGGTCAAGTAGGGGAAGGGGATGAAGAGAAATTTGTTATATTTTTTTGTAATATGAGTGAATGGAGAGCTTGGAGAGGGGGGTTGGAAATTCTTTGCTTCTTTTTCTTGTGATGGGCGTAAATCAGGAGGGGGAATGCCTTGGAGAGGTGTGGTTTATATAGAGAAATGCTAGGACGATACCTTGTCTCACACGGAATAGGATTTTGGCATTAAAAGGAGGATTTGATTTGGTATTCAACAAGGAAATGATTAGATTGAGGGGGGACAAATCTTAGCTAGATTAGGAATACAAAATATTAATTTGCTATGATTGATTTTAATTAGGCATGATATTTGTTAAGTTTAGTATGTGATTTGTTTAGTTAGGAAGTTAATATATTTGATTTGTCTTAATTAGGTATGATTATATTATGTTTTATTTAATTGGTAAATGGTTTAAATATTTATTTTATTTAATTACATTATCTAATTAATATTTAATTTAATTTCCCATGTGTTTTAAATGTGTTTTATTAATTGGGATGTGTTTTATGGGCTTTGGGGGGCTAATTGGGCTGGGGTGCGAGGCTAGCAGCAAAACCAGAAATATCGGCTCCGTTCGAACGCCCATTCGAACGCTACACGAACGTCCGCAATCTGTCTGACGTTCGAACGAAGTAACGAACGCAGCACTAACGAAGACAGTGAACTTGCGAAATGAATCTGATGACGTACTTATTCTGAATTTCCCCTTCCGACCTCTGTTTCCCGCAATATCCTTAGCTAAAAAGGTAGTGCCTCCAACTGAAACTCATCATCGGGTTTCACATGAAAAAATACAATGCCTACAGTCGCCCCCACTTTGATGGGACTTGTGCAGTGTGTGACTTTGACAATCCTATCAAATTCATGCAATGCATTTTCACTTACCTGGCTCGGCTGCTGCCTCGAGCTGAGTTGGTGCTGCAGTGGACCTCGATCCTGGGACGCATCCCAATAACTGCAACCGACAAGGGGCACCTCGACCCTGGGCACCTCGAACTAACACCGCTGACAATAAGGACCTCGCCCTCGAACTGATGATGTAGTGGGCACCTCGACCCTGGGAACCTCGACCCGGAACCACAACTGACAACGGGGGCACCTCGACCCTGGGCACCTCGACCCAACACAGCTAACAATAGGGACCTCGCCCTTAAGCTGATATGGGCCTCGCCCCCATGCCGACATGATATGAGCCTCGCCCCCTAGCTGATATGGGCCTCGCCACTTGGGACTCATCCCCAAAACTCAAATAAGTTGAATATCACCTCGACCCTGTGTTGACGCTGCTTGGCTCGTTTCTGCCGCTTTCTCCTTTCTTCTAACCTGCGAACACAAAATAAAAACAAACACGAAGAGAATGCGATGTTACGTGTATCCATGAATGATTTTCTTATTCCGTTGGGTTAGGTCTTCTGCCGATTCCCACGGTGACTGCTCGGTCTTCTCTCCCTCAGGCAAAGTATTGCTTCAATCTGTCTACGTTGATCGGCTAGGTGAACTCGTTCCCCTCCAAGTCTGATAGCTTCACTGCTCCATTTCCCATTACCTTCTGCACTATGTAAGGTCCTTCCCAGTTAGGTCTGAATTTTCCTCTCGGATCTGTCGTCGACGGCCTCGACTGCTTAAGTACCAAATCACCCTTTCTGATCTTGGTGGGACGCACTTTCTTGTTGAATGCTCGGGCTAGTCTCTTCTGATACAACTGCATGTGATACAAAGACTTCGTTCTCTTCTCATCCAATAGTGCTAACTGATCAAACCTCTGTGCGGCCCACTTCTGTTCCGGTAATTCTGCCTCTGCTAATACCCTCATAGATTGTATTTCCACTTCTACTGGTAACACTGCTTCCATTCCATAGACCAAAGAGTAAGGTGTGGCCCCTGTTGCTGTCCTTACTGATGTTCTGTACCCCCACAAAGCATATGGTAGTTTCTCGGCCCAATCTCTGCAGTTCTCTGTCATCTTGGCTAAAATCGTCTTTATGGTCTTGTTGGCCGCCTCAACTGCCCCATTTAACTGTGGCCTGTACTGTGATGACTTGTGGTGGCCTATCCCGTACCTCTGCAACATTGCCTTCGTCTCTCCTTGGAACTGAACCCCGTTGTCTGTCACTACATGATGCGGCATACCATACCGACAAATGAGGTTCCGAGCTATAAACTTTGCCAGCTGTTTTGCTGTAACATTACGGAATGATTCGGCTTCCACCCACTTCGAGAAGTAATCTACTGCCACTACTATGAAGCGATGCCCATTCGATGCATTCGGTCGAATTTCTCCAATCATATCAATTCCCCATGCTGAGAAAGGCCACGGCTCTGACAACCCGTGCAACTCTGTGTGCGGCAAGTGATTCAAATTACCATGTGCTTGACAGTCATGACAGTGCTTCACCATCTTCGCGCAATCTGTTTCCATGGTTGACCAATAAGAACCTTGTCTCACTATCTTGCGGGACAGATTCAACCCGTTCATGTGTGGACCACATACCCCGGCGTGTATTTCTTCCATTACATACTGAGCTTCTTCTTTTCTCAAACACTTCAACTGAATACCGTTTGCTTGCCTCTTGTACAGTTCCCCTTTCAAAGTCACATACTGGGAAGCCAACTTCTGAATGGCTATTCTGTCTTTTCTGCCTGCCCCTTCCGGGAGTTCACCATGTTCCAGATATCTCTGAATGTCATAATACCAAGGTTTACCGTCGTCGACCTCAACTTCCAGAATTCTTTCTATCTCATAAACAGGTCTGCTCGTTGTTGTCAGTATCAACAGTCTCATCACTAACTTTTCTGGATTCTCCCAAGTGCTGCAAGTGTAGCCAATGCGTCTGCCATCTGATTCTCTTCTCTTGGTAAGTGCTGAAACTTACACTCGGGGATAACATGTGCCAACTTTATGAGGTCAAAAATGTAAGATTTCAACCGTTCTTCTTTCAATTCCCACTCTCCTCGCATCTGCTGGACCACCAACATAGAGTCTCCGTAGACTTCCACACTCCCGGCCTTCAAGGCTACCAATGCTGTCAAACCAAAAGCACATGCTTCATACTCGGCCATGTTATTAGTCACTCTGAATGTCAACCTCTTGGCCAAAGGTAAAGTCTCTCCCTCGATGGTTACTATCACGATCCCAATTCCGGCTCCCTTGTAATTCACCGCTCCGTCAAAATACATCTTCCATCTCTGAACTGTTATTGCTTGGATCTCTTCGTCTGGAAATTCAAACTTATACTGATCCCCCTCAACAGGTTGCAATGCCAGAAAATCTGCTACTGCTCGCCCTTTTATCACTTTGGAGGTGAGATACTCGATGTCAAACTCTGTCAGCAATACCAACCATCTGCCCAATTTTCCCACTTGTGAAGGCACCGAATGAAGATATTTCAGAGGATTTTCCTTGGCCACAATCTGGATCTTGTATGACTGGAAATAATGCCGCAATTTTCTGGAAGCCCATACCACTGCAAGATAGATCTTCTCAACTTCTTGATATCGAGGCTCATACGGGAGCATCTTCTTACTCAGATAGTAAACTGCATGTTCTACCCCTGTCTCATCTGCCTGTACCATCATTGCCTCTAGTGCTTCTGATTCTATAGCCAAATACAATATCAAAGGTCTGCCCGGTCTCGGAGGTTTCAATATAGGAGGCTTTACCAAGTACTCTCTGATCTTGTTGAAGGTGTCTGACATTGTTCATTCCATCTCACTGGCTGATCTTTTCTCAACAGTTTGAAGATAGGCTCACATACTGATCTCAACCTGGCGATGAACCGACTGATGTACTGAATCTTCCCCAAGAATGCTCTGACTTCTTTTTCTATCTTCGGTGCAGGCATTTCTGTGATTGCCTTGATCTTCTTGGAGTCTACCTCTATTCCGCCCATTCCCACTGTATGACCAAGCAATTTCCCTGATGTCACCCCAAACACACATTTCTTGGGATTAACCCGCAGGTTGTATCTGTCAATTCTCTGAAGGAACCTTTCCAGTGCTTCAATATGCCCAACTCTTGTCTCTGATTTCACCATCATGTCATCCACATACACTTCAATCTCTTTGTGCATCAAGTCGTGGAAAAGTGTAGTTGCCATCCGCTGATAAGTAACCCCCGCATTCTTAAGCCCAAACGGCATAACCTTGTAACAATAAGTACCCCACTCAGTAATAAATGCAGTCTTATGTTTGTCCTCCTCAGCCATGAGGACCTGATTGTAACCTGAAAATCCATCTGCAAATGAATACATAGCAGATAAAGCCGCACTATCAACCAGAACATCTATATGCGGCAGAGGAAAATCATCTTTCGGACAAGCCTTGTTGAGATCTCTGTAGTTACACACATTCTGACCTTCCCATCTTTCTTCGGCACCGGTACTATGTTAGCCAACCACTCAAGATACTTTACTACTTCCAGGAACCCCACATCTATCTGTTTCTTAACTTCCTCTCTGACTTTCTCAGCCCATTCATGTCTCATCCGTCGGAGTTTTTGTTTTACTGGCCTCATATTCGGATAAGTTGGTATTGTGTGTTGGCAATGTTTCTGCCTACCCCAGGCATGTCCTAATAGGACCAAGCAAACACTTTGGCATATCTGAAAAACACTTCTTCTAGTTTCTCCCTCTCTTCGGAGGTTACTTCACTTGCAATCAGAATTTCCTTGGGTTCTCAAGTGTACCCAAGTTAAATACAATAGTTCTGGCTGAACTGATGTCAAATATGCTTGATTCGTGCAGTGTAAATGGAAATGACTTAGGTGAGTAAGCAAAAGAGATGTCTTTATTATTGGATAATGCGGAAGTACATTTAAACAATTAGGAAGGTAAATGTCTTCATCATATATAGACACTTCTTCCTCTGCAATCAGGTCTTCCTCAGGCTTTTCCTCTCTCTCCCAGAGTCAGGCTCTCCAACTTCATCAGTTCTCTCCTCCCAATTCTCTTCTTCTTTCTCCACAATTTCTTCAACTATCAGCTTCTTACCCAACATATCCTGGAAGATCTCAAACCCAGGTACCACAATTCTATTAACTTCTAAAGGTTCAGGCTCCCCTTGATATCCTGAAGCTTTCACAAAACATTCCATCAGTTTCAGGCCCTTTTTCTTGACTTTTGGCTTTTCTTCATCAGACTTGTACCCCAACCCTTCCGAGTAGTCTGTCCTCTGAAATCTGGTAATTTTGAACCTTTACCCGGCTCAAACTTCATTTTCTCCATAATCCTAGCCACCCTAGGATCCACCCACTCCTTAAAAGTAGCTGACACCTGAAACCTCGTGAAAGGTTGTATCTCCAAGGCAGCCACGGCATTATCTAACTCAGCCCCGATGGTAACAACTTCTCCCTCATACGGGAAATTGATCATCTGATGCAAAGTGGAAGGCACGCCCCCAAGTTTGTGAAACCAAGGCCTTCCTAACAATAAGGCGAAAGTAGCAGGGATGTCCAATACTGTGAACTTAACCTCATCTTCAATCGGTCCTACCTTGACCATAGCCACAGGTACCCTCAACTCCCCTTTTACTGTCATCATAAGCCTTAATAGTTATACTGGAGGGGTCCAAGTCTGTTGCTTTCATACCCAATCTCGCCAGAATTTTCAGCGGACACACATTGATGGACGAACCGTCATCCACCATTACACATGAAGTTCTCTTGCCCCTCACCTTGGCTCTGATAAATAAAGGCCTGTTTGATTTCTCCCCTCCGCCGGGAGTTCATCCTCAGAAAAAGATATATGCAAAGCTTCTTTCTGAACCGACCCAACAAACATTGCAGGGTTGGCGTCTTCCGGTACCACAATCTTGCTCAAGGCCTCAACCATAGCCTGTCTATGCTCCCGAGATGCACATAACAGTTCCCAGATACTCACTTGTGCTCTAGTCTTCCTCAATTGCCTCAGCACTACATCCCCCTCAGTATTTTCTGCAGTCTCAACCACTTCTCTACCATCTGTCAAAACTTTCTTACCCTTCTCCGCCATATCATTGTAGAAACGACCACTGCGCGTCATTCCCCTTACTTCTTCCTCATCACTGCTAGAGAAATCAAGCCAAAAGTTTTTCCCCTGCTCAAACTCATCTTCACTAGTACTATCCCAGATTTCTAGGCAAAAGGCTTGAGGGTGAAAGGATTTTAGGACAAGGTCTTCTGGGAGGCCAGAATTGATCATATAGGCTGGCGGTGGTACGGCACGGTAATTGGGTAAGGGGTTTCTGTGTGTGTCAGGCTGTTCTGTTTCTGGGTCAGATATTTTCTTGGAGTCTATCAGGTCTTGGATTTCATGGCGGAGTCGGGCGCAATTGTCAGTGTCATGGCCCTTTTGTTGGTGAAAGTGACAGTAAAGGCTTAGGTTATAATGTGATGGTAGGGGATTGGGTAATGGTTTGGCTTCCAAGGGTTTTAAAAGCCATTGCCTCTTCAGTTTCTCTAGCACCTTGATAATCATCTTAATCTGATCCTTCTTTGAAGGCCTAGTCTGCATCTTCAACAACTGACCCCTCCATCGGTCCACATACTCCTTAAAACTCTCCTCTGATTTCTGCTTAACATTCTCCAGATCACGGAGTGACAGATCGATCTCTAGGTCAGTGACATACTGCTTCAAGAAAGCATCAGCCAACTCCCTCCAATCTTCCTTCACTTTCTTCTCCAAACTGTGGTACCATACCACGGTAGCTCCTTCAAGCGACATTCCAAACATTTTCTACATTTGGTGCTGAGATAAGCCAACTGAACTCATGACTGATACAAACTGTCGGAGATGCACCCTTGGATCCCCATTCCCGTTAAACTTAGCCATATCAGGCATCTTAAACTGTGCCGGTAACTGTTCCTCGAAAGTCAGTGTGTCATAATCCAGCAAATCCTCATTCTTACCCCTCATCTTGCGGGTAACCGACTCAACCTGATCCCGAAGTTTCTATAACTCTGCCTGAGACCCAGATACTCTGCCTGCTGTATACTATGCCATACCATCATCAAAAGTGGGGATATCATCCCCCAACCCATTCAGAGGCTCCTCACGCCTCACATTCTCAGAAATTCCCCCAGCACGGGGCACAGCCATACCAGCCACAGCAGTAGTCAAAGCTTGCAACTGTTCAGTGACCTTGGCGAGACTGTTCTCTAACTGATCCATACGGGATACCTCATTACCAGATTCACTAATGACTGTTACTGTTCTTTTAATGAGACATGTCCCTTCTCTAACCCAAACGGTATTATGATGTCTTTTTGAGACATAGAGGGTGTTAACATGATATATGTGTGCATGAGATGCAGGTAACATATATAACATACTAAATTAAAATTAAAATTTTCAAACAAATCGGACCGTTATCATTTTAGAAGCTTTCGGGCTAATTGTTATAGAAGTGAACTCATCCCAGTTTAAATGGCCCAATGAGTTCACATCTCATGAAAAAAAGCCCGACTAAATCCAAATGGTAACGTTCTGAACACAAGCACAAAGTGGCCCATCAACACTTAGAAGCCTTTGGCCCAACCGTCATAAAATACGTTCTTGTCCCAGTTTAAATGGCCCAACAGGCCCATATCTCATGACAAATGGTGCAAATGGATCCAAACGACGATGTTCTCACACACAAGCATAAAAGATAATGCAAACATAAAGTAATAATT